>OVBA01000169.1:179-89995 GCA_900406435.1 Lepidium aucheri | reverse complement strand
ATTGTTATATTCTTTAATTATGCATAAAATAATAAAGCAACAAAAGTTAAAAGATTGTTTTGCAATAAAAAGTGTGATTTTAGAAAATAAAGGGAAAAATGAAGATCCTTCAAATTTAAAGAAAAAAAATAAAGATCTTCAAATTTGAAGAAGGATTTGAAGAACCATTGGAGAGAACTTTTCTTCAAATATAGAGTTTGAAGAGAGAATTGGAGCACCATTGGAGATGCTCTTAGACCATCATTACCGCAAGGTTCTTGAAGGTTTCTTAATAATATAAAAATATAAAAGTTCTGAAAAGTAAAAAAAAGTGGGTTAAAAAACAAGGATCGTTTCTTATATTAGAAACTCTAGAATTGAGTTTCTTACACTTGTCAACTATTATTGGATCTGTATTTTAAAAAATAAAAATTTAAATAAAAATTAAATTATGACAAAAAAGTATTATTATTTTAAGGGATAAGAACCCAACATATTTTAAAACCGATAATGTTGCTCTTAGAGCCTTAGTTTTGGTGGTTTCTACATGAGTTTCTTAACATTAAAAAATTAAAACATAATGTAATGGAGGTGAGAGAAGAAGATGAGTTTCTTAAATAAGAAACTTTTGCATAGGTTTCTAAACATATGGATCTTTCTTATTGGTTTATTTCATATTTATATTAAAATATTAATATTTTATGAATAAGAAACTCAAAATAAGAGACTATGGATAATGATGGTCTTAGAGCCTTAGTTTCTAAAATAAAAAAAAAACCCTATTTGACATGTGTTGATACTTGATTGAACAATTTAAATTAAAAAAATGAATAAAAAATAAATTTTTATAAAAAAGCAATTATATTTTATAACTTTAGAACCTCAAATTAAGAACCTCCCCAATGGTGATGGTCTTCCAATATTAAGGTTAAGTAAATCTCTTTAATAAAAAAAACATATTTTGATATTTGTATTTTTATGCTTAATATATAGTAATATATATTTTAGCAATTTTTTATAGGTAACTACAAATTTTACTTTAGTTAGTTCTCTCCTTCAAATATAATATCGAACATACCTTTTGTCTTATTAAAAGTTTTAAGTTTTCTCTCTCTATATATATATATTTTAATTTTGTTTAAGTAAATCTCTTTGATAAAAGAAGAAATATATTTTTGATATTTTTATGTTTATGCTTAATATATAGTAAATATATATATATTAGAAAATCTCTATTAGGTAACTACAAATTTTACTTTAGTTAGTTCTCTCCTTCAAATATAATACCCAACATATCTTTTGCCTTGTAAACATTTTTAAGTCTTCTCTATATATGCTTAATATTCTTATTAGCAACAGTAACTAATTTTGTAAATTGATCATATTTTTTGTTTATACATACATTTATTACTAATATAATTGTTGTTGAAACTGCAATGCAATTGATAATATTGAATACACCCCTTGTTCAAAATATACAGGCGCTAGTCGGTGTTCGTATGGATTTAGCGATTAATCAACAAAATCGAAGATTAATCATATATTAATTGGAAATTAGTTTTAGAGATATTTTAATGTTTTAGTACAGTATTAATCCATTATAGTTAAATATTTATAGAACATTTTTTGAAACTTGTAGTAAACACATGAATACATAGTTTTATACAAAACTTGTGACATTTATTAAAATTTTGAACACACGTTACTAAAGAACATAAAAGACTTCCAATCTAAATGTATGAATAACAAAAATAAAGCTTTTTCTATACTTGCAATATAAAACTAGTTAAATTGTTCAAAATTAAGCGGAAAATAGTTGGATTAGACTGAGAATAATCAGATTAAGTGAAAAGTAATTTGATGACAAGAGATTAATCATTAATCAAGATGGATAGGATAGGCCTAGCGGCTAAGCAGGGATTAATTGGAGTTAGGCGGGAATTTTTAGAACAAGGGATACACCTACCACTTTTCCTCTGTATTATAGATGTATTATAAAGCTCTTCTAGTTACTCCATAATAAAATAGTTATCGCGTTAAACTTCTAACCAATAGCTACAATTAATATTAGAGAAATTGCATTCACTAACATAAAATTTTTATGTAATTAGGTGGTAGGAAATGCTACTTTTAGTAGCTTACTGTTTATAATACTAGGATTCTGCTACCCTTATATTTTCAACCACATCTTCTTTTTCCTCTTTCACGTGTCTTAATATTTTTCTTTATTTTTATGGATAAAATGATTTTATTTATCTCATACAAAACTACATCAAATTCTTTCATCTCATCTCTCCTATTCTCATGTTGTTCTTTCTTCTTCATCTCCATTCTTCTCGCTACCTTAAAAACTCTCTCCTCCTCTAATCTATTAGATTTTGTTCTTAAATCAGCATACATCAACTGTCTCTAAACCTTAAGAAATCAGATATCATTTTTGGATTTTCTTTTTCAGAAAAATTGAAAATCCTTCATTGATGTTCTAAAATCAAATCTCGTAAGTCTCATATTCAATAAATGTAATCTAGGTTAAAGTCTATGAGGAAATCATCCATTGATGCTCTAAAATCGAATCTTTTAAGCCTCATGTCACTAACTCATCTTCTTTCTTCTTTATCGAAGTTGATTAGGAAATCTCGAATTATTCTGAACAGAATCCAACTCACTGAGTCAAAAAGATTCGCTGGTTCGCAAAGGTTTTCGATTTAGCAGATAAAATATTTGTTAACAGAACATAAATTTTTTAGTAGATAATATATGAGTTAGCAGATAAATATTAGTTAGCTGATCAAAACAAGGAGAGATCAATAATGTCCTTTCGCAATACCTTTTTGTAGACAATACTTGTATTGATTGTGATACATGTCCTTGGATGATTCTGATAATCTTTTCTTTTCCAATCTGTATATATCTCTATTATTTCTCTTGTATTGTAAGTCCTTGGATGATCCTATGAAATTGATGGATTTTAATGATTTAAGCACATTGGCTGGGTATCATAGTTGGAGATGTTTCAATTTGGGTATTGGGAATTCAAGTCATAGTGTTAATCTCGAAGAAGTATAACTTATCTCATGTTCTCGACTCATACATGTGCATCAAACTCCTAGATCAAATGGGACTTTGCCTCTTTGGGCTGGTGTTGTTATCACTGCTCATAATTAAGAGATCTAGAGTAGATCCGAAAGAATCCGTCTCACTGAGTCAAAAATTAGTTGTAGATTTCTGTTGTGAATCAGAGGTTCTTTAGCAGCTAGTTCCTCAACTTGTTTCTAATAATTTAGTTGATTTCAAATAAATTAATCACCCATTTGCAGTTATATTAAACGTTTGTAGTTATTTTTATATGTTTACAATTATATTATAATTTTTCATTTCTATTATTATTTTTTAGTCTCATACATTTTGATGTCCTATACAAGTATATGTGTTGTTTCTTGTATCACTATATCTGACTGCGTTATGTTCTTATGCTAATCGGAAAATGGATGAATGGTGCGGCTGTCCAACCCAACCAAGCTGTTGTAAGTCTCCTCCCCAATTCCAGTTAAAACAATTGTTTGCAGTTATATTTAACGTTTTGAAGTTATTTTTAACATTTGTAGTTATATTAATGTTTGTCTTATCTAATATTATTTCTTTCTAGAGTCCCACTCCAATACTCTATTCTAAGCACCAAAAAACCATAGCATCTTACTTTCTCTTTATTTATTGGTTTTGTGTTTAACGGATATATTTGCAACCAACAAATAATTTTGCCGTTAATTTTATTTTTTGTGTTAGCTTATATGTTTTTAATTACAATTTAATCATTTTTTCAACGTTATGACCCATGTGATCCATTTATTATCGACCGGGTGTACAGTATCTCTCAAGTAACCAACATGTCAGACTCTAGGATTATGGTTCTCCTTCTCATCAACAGCCATGTCGAACCAGGCGTTGAAAGGTGCTCGCACATTGAGATAGAAAAGATTGAGTACCACTGCAACATATTGTTTTATGAATCTGCGCAAAACAATATGTAATCATCCACTATTATGCTTATTTATATGCCATTGTGTAAGCGTGTTTCATTTTGTAAACTCTTGTTCTTTTTTAAATGTTTGCAGTTATATTAAATGTTTGCAGTTATTTTAAATGTTTGCAATTATATTACATTTTTGTATTTCTATTATTATTTTTTAGTATCATATGCTTTGATGTCCTATACAAGTATAGGTGTTGTTTCTCATATTACCATATTTGACTGCGTTATGTTCTTATGCAATTCGGGGAAGAGATAAATGGTGCGGCTGCCTAGCCCAACCAAACAGTTGTAAGTCCTCTCCCCAATTGCAGTTAAAGTAAACGATTGCAGTTATATTAAAAATTTTGAAAGTTATTCTTATCATTAATCATCTGTTTTGCTCATTCCTGCCTTTAAGCCTTAGGTGTTGTTATTTAAACTTGTCACTACAAAATTAAATTTTTACACGCATAGCTTGTTGCAATGCAACATAAGAGAATGTCCTTTCATCTCAAAAAACATTATGCTAGCTGGGTAACGTTTGCAATATTAATATTTATGCAAAACATTAATGTGCATGTACATATATATTTTAACTGCAACATTTGTTTGGTCAATAAATTTCAGAACTGGATAAGTGTTATCTAGATAAAATACGAGAGCGTAGTGCATAAAGTGTAACTAGACTTTACTTTGCAACCGGTAGTACGATCACAAAGAACTTGACATATATAAAAGCATGAGATTGAATGCTAACAATGTTACCACACACCAGTTCATATTATTTTTTCAAGAATTTTATTTATTTTCATCTAACAAATTATTTTACAACTACGTCTTAACTTACCGACAATTCCTCCTTTTTTTCCATTACATCCACAATTTGATGACTTCTATAGGAACTTCGAACATATTTCTTCTCTTCTTGATTATCTACGCTTAGCCTTCTTTTAGTTTTGCGTGATCTCATTTCCAAATACCTAATTTTCTTATCCATGTTACCTAGTCTTATTATTTGTACAAACTATATATATTTACGTCCAATATGCAACTTTACTGCAACCTTATAATTTATCACAAATAAAAAATGTGTCGACAATCTTGGTTTTGATACTTTTTTCCGTCAACTCTTCTTCATCTTCTTCATGAGTGTCTAAAGCACATTCAATCCTTGCTATGGTTCTTGTTAAAAATGAAACAGTTCTCCTAAAGAAAAGTCATCAAGAGTTAGAATCCCCAAAAACACTGCAGAAATCACAACCTCATTACAAGGCTTCGATCCCGTAATGAAATCTACAAATCAAATCCGTATCCACCATACTTATAAACCAAAAATGACCCGGAAAGATTTTTTGAAAAATATTCACCTAATTTTACTAAAATATCGAATAATGAAACCAAAAATCACTATTTTCAATATACTTGTTGAATCCTAGATGAAGAAGAGAAAGAATTTGGGAAGAAGAACGACAATGGAGTAATGGAAGAAGAAGAGAGAGAAAGTAAAATAATATGATATTAGATTTCCGTTAAATTTTTTTGTTTTGGGGGTCGTTTAGTATATTCAGCCACTGGACCCACTTCTCACACCTAATTTACAAAACCTTCACCCTTCCACCTAATTAGTTTTCCAAAATATGTTACTCATCTAATTTTCCCTTAATATTATACCATATTTTATATAACAAATTTTACCGGATTCGAAAGATAGTACTTGTCTAACTAGTTTAATACATGTTGTTTTACACAACTTATATATACTAAAGAACATAATAGACTTCCAATCTAAATGTATTAATAAAAAAAAGCTTTATTTATACTTGCAATATAAAACTAGTCAAATTGTACAAAATTAAGTGGAAGATGATTGAATTAGACCGAGAATAATCAGATTATGCGAAGAAAAATTTGATGACAAAGGATTAATCATTAATCGAGATGGATAGAATAGGCCTAGCAACTAAGCGGAGATTAATCGGAGTTAGACAGGAATTTTTAGAGCAAGAGATAAATCTGCCATTTTCCCTCTGTATTATAAAACTCTTCTAATTACTCCATAATAAAATAGTTATTACGTTAAACTTCTAACTAGTAGCTAAATTTAATATTATACCATATTTTATATAACATACTTGACCGGATTCGAAAGATAGTACTTATTTGACTAGTTTAATCCATGTTGTTTTACACAACTTTTATATATATATATATACATATATATATATATTACCCGATTTTTAAAAGATATTATCTGTGTTTTAATACTTAGGGATAGATGTCTCCTAGAAACCTAATCAAAAAATGATATCATTTACCCAATTAAGACAAAAATTATAGGACAAAATCATCCGGTATTTTAACACACACAAAAAACATTTGTATATGATACAATCCGATCCTACAAAAGAATAAATATGCCATTATTACTTCAATCAATTTTTCATTATATCATTTTGCAACTTAAAACAAATTGGAGTGACAGAAGATGTGGGTAAGAAACATCTCAATCATCTCGGAAATTGTAGAAGTGCAATAAGACGACTCAACATTGCATAATAATTAGATTATAATACACTTAATACATGATCAATTTTGAACTAAAAATTATAGACTATTAATTCAAAACCAATTATTAATGAATAGAATGACCAATAACTTTATATAATAATTAGATTATAATACACCTAATTTTTTTTTTGAAGTGGGATATTTTTGAATTCTAATAGAATCTAATCTAGTTGGTATATTTAAGTGATAAAACTTAATATATATTATATAGTAAACAAGTTTATATCCCTAATAATAACCAAATTTCAAAAATTATACATATACAAACCTACTCTAATATACATCGCTTTTCAAACAATAAAAACCAAAAAATACGTACTGGGTAGCTTTAACAGATTATCTATATAATAACTATATATGTTTGAGGGTGATTTAGCATGAAGATTAAGAATCAAATAGATCGAAGATTTTGTTTATTAAGTGAGCAAAAAGTGGGATTACAGAGATTGTTGTGGAGATCTATGGCGAGTACGTTTACTTAAAATCTTAGTCTAAGCTTATAGAAAACATCATGTCTCTGGTGCCCGAGTCTCATCTTTATAAAGGATTTTATGTTATAGGGTTTTCGGCTCTCACGTGTTGAGTGTGAAGTATTGATCGTGCCCGACTTGGTCTACTACAAAGCCGACATTACCTTGTCTTTCTTCCAGGTGTCAAATTGTTTTAAAGACGATAGGTCAGCTCATATTTAATGATATGATGCACCGAGCTCGTGGGCCTTTAACGAGGTCCACAAGCCCAAAAAGTGTCCTAGACGAGGTCTTTTTTGTCGTCGAAATGGGCTAAACGTTAATTGATCTTGAGTGGACTAGAGACGCAGGCCCACCTCCAACGATATAATACTTTTATAGTTAAAGTAATTACTTACCAAAGTATCTGTAAAATTCTGAGTGATATGTGTATATAAGTGTGAATTGGAGGAGCTCATTAGCTCACCACTATCACACAAGTTAAATATGCCTCCTGGTTTTTCTTAAGATTCTTATCATAGTGTTATATTTTCATAAGAACCAGAAAAAAAAATCTGAAAAACATGAAAACACTTAGCGGCTCTGTGGGTAAGATCCAAGAGCGTTTCTCGATCAGTCTCATATTCAGATGCATCAGAGTTCTTATCAACAGATCTATTTCTTTCTTATTTTGTTAAAACAAATTTCCTCTCAAATTTTGCTCTCTTAAAAAATCTTTCTTCATATATATGCATATATCTTTCTTCCTGTTTTTATATATTGAGTGTTAGTAAGAGGTTATGTGAAATTTTTCCGACAAGTGAATTCAGACATATCGGAAACAAAATGTCAAGAAAGCCATGTTGTGTCGGAGAAGGGCTGAAGAAAGGGGCATGGACCACCGATGAGGACAAGAAACTCATCTCTTACATCCAAAAGCACGGTGAAGGAGGCTGGCGTGACATTCCCCAAAAAGCTGGTTTATATTTACACAAATCTATACATGTTTTATTTGGATTCTTTGATATTAATTATATGTTATATATACGGTGTTTGATTAGGGTTGCAGCGATGTGGAAAGAGTTGTAGACTGCGATGGACTAATTACCTTAAACCTGAAATTAAAAGAGGCGAGTTTAGTTCAGAGGAAGAGCAGATTATCATCATGCTTCATGCTTCTCGTGGTAACAAGTGCGTTTCATTTTTTTCTAATGAAATGCAAATAAGGGTTTCATAATCTTATATATTATTTTGCAGACATAAATGATCATCATTTTAATCATGTCTTAGTCTATATTCTTTTCTTTATAGGTGGTCGGTCATAGCAAGACATTTACCTAGAAGGACAGATAACGAGATCAAGAATTACTGGCATACTCATCTGAAGAAACGTTTGATCGAACAGGGTATTGATCCCGTGACTCACAAGCCGCTACCTGCTAATTCCATGTCTCTGGTCACTGAGGACTTCAATTACCTTGATGGGTCTAGTTCCGAAAGGCAGTACTTTCGGTCTAGCTCAATGCCTTCCCTGTCTCATCAGCCTCCGACCTCCGGTTGCCACATGGTTTCCGAGGTCGGAAACAATGATGGGATACCAGTTTTGTGTGGTTCCTTAAGTTCCAAGAAACGTTTTAAGAAATCTAGTTCGACGTCAAGGCTATTGAATAAAGTTGCAGCAAAGGCAACTTCTATCAAAGATATACTGTCAGCCTCCATGGGAGGTAGTATGAGTGCTAATACAATATCAAATGCAAGCTTTTTCAATGGCTTTTCTGAGCAGGTTCGAAAGGAAGAGAATAGTTCTAACGCATCTCTCACAAATACTCTCTCCGAGTACGATCCTTTCTCTCAGTCAGCGTTGTATCCTGAGCATGAGATCATTGCTGCTTCTGATCTCTCCATAGACCAGAATTACGATTTCTCACATCTTCTCGAAAAGCTCGAGGGACATAACTATAACGAGGATAATAAGATGAATGATGAGTACGGTCAAGATCTGCTTATGTCTGATATTTCCCAAGAAGTCTCATCAACTAGCGTTGATGATCAAGACAACATGGTAGGAAACGTCGAAGGATGGTCAAATTATCTTCTTGATCAGACCAATTATATGTGTGACACCGACTCAGATTCCCTTGAGAAGCATTTCATCTGACTATGTGCAAGGCGTAATTACGGTTCTGTAACCAAAGCTAGTCGATTATATCGTTCGAACTAGACATTTGTGTGTATGGTTTTGGTATTTTGGCTGTTTAGTATGTATATGTCCAAGACCTTATGGTTATTGATCCCAAATTTAGGGCTACTATGATGTTAAATAAGGGATTAAATTCTGGTTTCTCGAACCATGCATGTAATCAATTCATGTGGATCAATTTGTCATTGATTTGCATGGGTCGCTATGTTTTATTAATTATCTATGAAAACAGCTTGTTTTTCTTTAGTTATTGATTTTAATATTTTATATATTAAAGCGGGAGACATTTTTATTTTGACCATGTTATAAACTATAGGATAAAATTAACTTGAGATTCATAACAACCCCTTAAAATTATAATAAGGTGGTTTTGTTACAAATTTTTATATGAAAAATCTAATTTAATAGAATATTTATTTAAAAAACTAAAAATTTAATAAAAAACATTTCGGTTACAAATTCGGGTAATTGATTTGATACTGATTTAGGTTTGGATTGGATTTTGGTATTTTGTCAAATTCGGTTCATCTATTTTGGTATTTTGGTTTTAAGACATATTCAAATACTTTATTTCTCGAGTATAGTTTGGTACGATATAGATCAAGTTCGGGTCCGGGTAGATTTATATAAAAATTTTAAATTTTCAAAGATTTAATAAAAAAACTCTAAAATTTGGTTCTTGCTTAGTTTCATATCGTGTTTGGGTTTTTTTATAAAATATATATATATAGACTTAGGACTTATGAAGTGTTTTGTCGAGTTTGGTTCAGATTACATTCTTTTAGTTTGAGTTGATTTTGTTTCGAGTTTTAGACCACTAGAACATCACTCTGAAACTAATATTTAACATATCAATACAGATCTAAGAACCAAATAAACACAAATTAAAAAAAACAATTAAATTCCACGCTATAGTTTGAATTAAATCCTAGTATTTTTATAAAACCTCTATAGCTTGATACTTGATATATTAACATATACTATTAACATATACTAGTAGACATTAATACATTTTATCCCTAATTCACTTTCTAGTTAAATTAATAAAATTTCATAATCTCAACACTATTAATTTACAAAACAATCTAATGATTTGATAATAGTGTCCGTTGTAATCATATTGTATGTGATTCATGCTCTACTTTACGAAAAATCATTTAGTGTTTCCAACTTTTAATGGCGTGGTAGTAGTACCTTTCATTGGATTTGAACGGATCACAATATCCCACTTTCTGGTATATATTAATTTAGAATATATTAAGAATAACTGTTCAAAAATAGTGATAAAGAAAAGGCTCAATCGAAAACGACATTGCAAGAAAAGTGTATTGTGTGGCCAATACACAGATTATATGAAAGCTAAAGATCAAGAGGTGAAACAGATTCCCAATTAGATTTGTGGCCCGACAAATTTGTCTGGATCACAAAATCGAATATTAACAAAAACAGTAGTAATCAACCCTACCGAGAAATAAAATAAAACAATAATCATGTAAATATAGATGTGTCATTTTTATTATAATATAGCGGAAACACTTTGTTTTTGACCGTTTTATAAACTATAAGATAAAATTAATCTAAAGTTCACAACAATTCTTAAAAATAGCTTTAAGGTAAATTTTGTTACATATTTTTACACAGAAATTTAAATTAATAAAAGTTTAATTAAAATTTTTTTAAAAGAAACTAAAATTTATTTAAAATATATGGGTTATTGATTCGGTTTCGTTACCGGTTTGGATTGGATTTTTCGGATACATAGATTTAGGACACATTCTGATATTTTGTCGAGTTCAGTCTATCTAAATCAGTATTTTGGTTATTTTAGTTTAAGACTTATTCAACTCTATTTTTCGGATAGAGTTTGGTTCGGTATAGATCGAGTTTGGATTTAGGTATTTTTTATATAAAAATTTAAAATTAAAAAAGATTTCATAGAAAAACTCGAAAAAGCTAAAATTTAATTGTTGATTTGGTTCGGATTCGGGTTAGAATTCGGTGTTTTTGGATACACAGATTTATGACCTATTTGAGTAACTTTCCAGGTTTGATTCCTCTAATTCGAATTAATTTCTGTTTGGATTTTGGGCTTCTAAAACAACATCTCGAAAACAATATTCCAAAATATCAACACGGATCTAACAACTTAAATGAACACGGTTAGAAAAAACAATCACAACAATCCAATCTGCGTTATAATGCGAGTATAGTCCTAGTAAAAGTATTAAAGTTTGGTTCTTGATTTGGTTCGAGTTTGAGTTCGAGTTTAGTTTTTTTGGTTACACAAATTTATGATCCATTTGAGTATTTTTTTAGGTTTTGGTTTTCAGACCTCTAAAAATATATTGAAAATAATATTCTAAAATATCAATTTGAAACTAACAATCTAAATAAACACGATTCAAAAAATAATCAAAACAATACAATTTAGTGTTATAACGCGATTATAACCTAGTAAAGTATTAAAGTAGTAATCATGTGCCACATTAATTGAAAACCAAAGTTTTTTTTGGTCAATAATATTGGACCACAACTGGCCGGTCCAGTAGCCAAATTCCTGCATAATGCAAGCAGCGGGACTCGATCCCGAGATGTGCAAGTGCGCCTGCCATTTAGTCGATTATAATTCTTCAATTTATGGTTTTTTTGTCTGATAAAGTTATTCATTTCCTGATTTGAATTATTAAATTTTTATTAGATTTTATATGTATTACCACTCCGAAACGTTTACATTAAATAGAACCCATAAATTTAATACCGTAATCCAACATAGGAGTTTCAAAATAAAGAAAGTAAGAAGATAAGATTTTTAAATGCTTTTTATTTTTGTTTGACAATAATAATAATTATGTGAAGTCTTACTCACTTTTGGTAAATGGCCTTTTGACCCAACACACGTCACATGATTTAGAAAAAATAAAAAAAAATAAATAGTGAAAATGCCCAATGAACTTTCTAAGAGGCACAAAAACAATGCAATTTTTGAACTTACAAGAACCAAATCACCTTATGCTCTCCAACCACTTCATGCTCTCTATCTCTCTTCAATCCTCGATTTTCTCTATTCTTATTTTTTGTTTAATTTCCAGAGTATATTTAAAAGCCTAAATTTTGAATAATTTAATGAATATATTTCTGTTTTTTTATAAAACTTTTGCAATATATTAAACTTAGCTGCAGCTAAATTGTTTTTACAACATAGTTAAGAAACCCACAATTAAGAATCTAAAAGAACCCCAATACTTAACACAAGGCCTTAACCTTAGTCCTTAATGAATGAACCAAATTAGAAGAAAAATCCTTACGCTCAAGGAGGAAAAGATGAAACAACCATTGTCGATTCAGACTAGACTGAACCAGAGCTGAAGTAGTTTGCTTGCCTGATCCAGGTTAGAAAGTCTGATAGGGCTTAGTCTCTTTTAGATTGTGGCTTGGATCACAGATTGAAGAACTTCAACAGATCTGCTTATATTCCTATAGAGTCTTTCGTTCCTCTCTCTCCGAATTTCATAAATTGTCGCCTGCCACAGAAGGATAAGGAGGAGGCGACTCTCTTTAGTTCCTGTGAAGATGATGAGGTCAATTGATATCGAAATTTTCGAAAGACTTTTAAAGAACTTGCTCTTCTTTATTGATTAAAAAATTTGCTCAAAACTTAACCAAAATACTTTCACAAAACTCTTAATGAACAACTCTCCCTAAAACTCTTATTTATAGAACTAGGCTAACTCCTTATCACTTACAAGATTTAATTTACATAAATCTTATCCCATTTAGTTAGGTATTATCCCTAATAACTAGCTCTTATTAGGAATAGCTTGTATCCCAAGTTAAGGAATTATCCAACATTCACCCCCGTAATTCCGACTTGAATTCCGGGAGCAATGATCTCGATGACACCTAGCTTGCCTCTCATTTCTTTGAACTTAATTCTTCCTAATGACTTCGTAAGAATATCCGCCTTTTGTTCTTCACCGGCTACATGCTCAACTTCGATTTGGTTGTTCTCCACACACTCTCGAATAAAGTGATATATAGAAAGTATGTGTTTACTTCTTCTATAAAAAACCGGATTCTTTGTGAGTGCAATGGCTGATTTGTTGTCAATCCTTAGCTTGATTTTTTTGTCTTCATCCCCGATTTATTTCATTAGCTCCTTAAGCCATATTGCTTGTTTTGCGGCTTTGGTGGCAGCCATGAATTCGGCTTCACAAGAGGATAAAGCAACCGTGGGTTGTTTTTGTGATGTCCAAGTGATCCGTGATGAGTTAAGATAAAAGACATGTCCAGAGGTGCTTCTACCGTCATCAAGATCAATGTTGTGACTACTATCACTATACCCAACGATTGTCATTGATCCATTTTTCTTCAAGTGTAAACCAAAGTTAGTTGTACCTTTGATGTACCTTAGGACATGTTTGTGTGCTTTTTCATGTGATTCTTTTGGTCTTTGCATATATCTACTTAATACCCCAACCGCATATGTTATGTCTGGTCTTGTATGTACTAGATAACGCAAACAACCAATCGTTCGTCTATACTTCGTGGCATCAATCTCAGATTCGTTTTCAGCCTTAGAAAGTTTTAGATTCGATTTCATTGGCACTTGAGCTGCATTACACGATTCCATTTTTGTGTCTTTGAGGATCCCTTTAGCATATCCTTCTTTCTTTATCTTTATCCCATCATTACCTTGAATTACTTCAATTCCAAGATAGTATGTCAACTTACCTAGATCGGACATCTCAAACACTTTTGACATATCCTTTTTGAATTGCTTTATGATTTTTTGAATTGATCCGGTAATGAAGAGATCATCGACATAGATTGTTACAATAAGAATTTCATTATTTTCTTTCTTTATGTAGACCGTGGACCCCTTTATGCACCTTTTGAAGTGCATCCTTTTGAGAAAAATATCGAGTTTCATATTCCATGCTCTTGGAGCTTGTCTTAAACCGTACAAAGCTTTGTGTAGTCTACAGACTTTGCTTTCTCCTCCTTTGCTAATGAAACCTTCCGGTTGGCTCACATACACTTCCTCACTCAAGTCTCCATTCAAGAAGGCTGTTTTAACATCTAGAGATGAATTTCCCAGCTGTTTGTAGCTGCGAGATCTATGAGAAGTCGTATAGTTTCGAGTCTAGCGACGGGTGCACACACTTCCTTGAAATTGATACTATGTTTTTGCACATAACCCTTGGCTACTAGTCTTACTTTGTATTTGTTTATCGATCCATCTGCATTCCTCTTGATTTTAAGATCCACTTTAGACCAATAATCTTTGCTCCATCGGGTTTGTCAACAAGTTCCCGTGTACCATTTTTGATGATTGATTCTATCTCGGCCTTCATAGCATTGATCCATTCTTGTTGATCTTTTGCTTCTAGATAGGTTTCAGGTTCTCCATCTATTGTTAGTAGTAACTTTTCACTTTCAAGTTCAGCTAACAGCACATAGTCATTGAGATATCTTGGTCTAGAAATTGCTCTACCAAACGGAGAGATAGGTTGATCGGTGATTTGATTTTCATCACCATCTTTGATATATTCTTCTTCTTCTTCTTGGTCTATTGCTAATTCTGGTTCTTCTCCTCCTTCTTCATGTTCATCAAGATCATATTCTGGTTCATTTACTTCTCCTCCAAGATTCTCTTGATGAGTATCAAACATACCCGGTTCTTTATCGTTTTCTTTGATAGTTTTCCAATCCCAAGATTTTCCTTCATCAAAGATTACATCTCTACTCACAATCATATTTCTTGTGATTGGATCATAAAGCCTATAAGCTTTGGAACCAGATTCGGATCCAAGATTGATCACACTCCTTGATCTATCATCGAGCTTCTTAAGGTGTGGACCATTGATTTTTGCATAACCAACACAACCGAAAACCCTTAAGTGTTTGATATTTGGTTTTTTTCCCATGAATTTCTCAAAAGGTGTTTATCCTTTCAGAGCTTTCGTTGGTATCCTATTGATAAGATAGGTTGAATGTCGTACGGCTTCTCCCAAAAGTTCATTTGGTACCTTCATCTCTTTGAGTAAGCTCCTTGTCATCTCCATAAGAGTACGATTTCTTCTCTCAACTATACCATTTTGTTGAGGTGTATATGGTGCAGTTAGATGTCTTGTGATCCCATTCTCTTCACAAAACAATTTGAACTCAGCGGAAGTAAATTCTCCTCCTTTATCGGTGTAAAACATTTTGATGATCAAAGTTGTTTGCTTCTCAATATTATTTTTAAACCTTTTGAACCGATCAAACGCTTCACTTTTCTCTTTTAATAAGAAGGACCACATATATCTTGAATGATCATCTATCAATACAAAGATATATCGATTTCTTGCTGGAGTTGTAGGTGAAATTGGACCACATAAATCCCCATGAATCAGCTCCAAAACCTTTTGTGCTCGAAAATTTGTCTTTGTTAGAAACGATTTTTTGATTTGTTTTCCAACTAGACAAACTTTACATAGGCTCTTCTCATGGCTTATTTGTGGTAATCCAATAACCATCTTTTTCCTCACCATGTTATTCATCACCCCAAAACTCACATGCCCTAGCCGTAAGTGCCAAGTTTGCATGATGTCATCGTCTTTGGCGAGAAGACACTTTTGATGACTAATCTGGAGTGACGTTTTGTATAACCAGTTTGATGATCTTGTCACTTGAATTAGTAGTCTTCCTCGTGGGTCTCTAAGGTGTAATTGGTCTCCTTTCATCTTAACTTCACACCCATTCTTAGTTGTTTGTCCAAGACTTATGATATTATGCTTCAAATCGGATATAAAATAAATGTCTTTGAGTACCTTTTGCTCTCCGGTTTTGCTAACAAACACGATAGACCCTTTCCCAACTATGTTGACGTATGAGCCATCTCCAAACTTTACTTTTCCTTTGACGTTTTTATCTAGCTTTGAGAAGAACTCTTTGGTTCCCGTCATGTGATTACTTGCTCCGTTGTCAAGGTACCAAATTTTTGAGCCTTCTTTACTTGCTTCATAAGTTTTACAGAAAACTTTGTCTTCATTCAAGAACACAATCTCATGAACATAAAGAGCTTCTTGTTCTTCACTTTCCTCTTCTTTCTCTTGATGCTCATTGAGATTTGCTTCTTGATTCTCTCTAGGTGTATCGGGACAAACAAAAACAACATGTCCTGTCTTGTCACACCTCCAACATATCACTTTGGATCAATCTTTACTTCCCCTTTTGTCATAGCTTTTAGTCTCTTCTTCGTGGTCTCGGTTACTTGATCTTCCTCGACCTCTTCCAAGGCCTCAACCTCTTCCTTGGCCTCGACCTCCATGGTTTTCTTCTCTACGATTGTTTGAAAACATAAGTTTTTCTTGCTCTTCAACATGTTTGTTTTTCGCGTTAATTCTTTCTTCAAACGCCTTGATTCTCCCAATTATTTCTTCAAACCTTGTTTTCTTAAAGTCTAAGACTTGTTCAAGAGAAGCCACAATGTGAATATACTTATCCACGGTAATCATTAAGAAATTTCTTGACAAGTATTGTTTCACTAATGGATTCTCCAAGTAAGGCCGATTTAGCTGTAATTCTGGAAATCTTTCTCGCAAATTCGACTGTTTCATTGTCATTCATTGTCAATGTTTCTAGATCCGCTAATAGGGTTAGTAACCTTGCTTCATTCACACAATCAGCTCCTTGATACCGTGATTGAATAGCATCCCAAAGCCCTTTAGCCGTATCTTGATCTCCGATTTGCAAGATGAGTTCTTCGAGAATATATTGAAACAAGAGAGCTGTGGCAGTGACATTCTTTTTTACATCCATAGATCATGGTTCAATTGTTTCCCATACTTCACTAACTCAAAGTGTAATCTTAATTCTCATCACCCAAACTGTGTAGTTTGTTGATGATAACATAGGATATTGGATCGATGGAACTCCAGGGTCCTTTCACAGTGGTTGTTGAATCACGTCTTTCATCCTTGGCTACGTGCGGTTTCTCCTTGCTTGTTCGGATTTTAACCTGGCTCTGATACTAATTGATATCAAAATTTGTACTTCTTTATTGATTAAAAAACTTGCTCAAAACTTAATCAAAATACTTTCACAAATCTCTTAAGTAACGACTTTCCCTAAGACTCTTATTTATAGAACTAGGCTAAGTACCTATTCCTTATAGGATTTAATTTACATAAATCTTATCCCATTTAGTTAGGTATTATCCCTAATAACTAACTCTTATTAGGAATAGCTTGTATCCCTAGCTAAGGAATTATCCAACGGTCATGTAGAATCTCATCCCAGTTAGAGTGCCTTTGGATCTAGAAGTTTCTTGTAAGTAATAGCGAGAGAGATGATGAGAAGGGGCATGCAAGCAACAAATGATCTCTGTTTTCGTTGGATTGATTACAGCGGAGGAACATTGGGTCCGTAGTTATTCCCTAGTTTGCTAGGCGATCATGAGTCGGGCATCTGATCACGAGTCGAGCATATATTTCTGGTTTCTTGTAGTGAACAACTTTTTATCTGATTACTATTTGATAAATTCATAAGAGTTTTTTATCATATTTTTCTGGTTGAAATTTTATATATTTAAAATAATAATTTAAGTATTCATGCATTCCATGTATTTTTTGTTAAAGGATTTTCATGCATTTCATATTTTAAATTTAACAAAAAAAATGTAATCAACTTCAACAATATTCTTATTGAAATTCTATTTCAAGTACTCATACAATTCTATATAACATTATTTAGAATTAGGAAAAACGGGTAATTTAATATCAAATTTATTCGTTTTACCAAATAAAATACAAATTTCTTCTCACTTTAAAAAATATAAATTTTATGTTGACCACGGAAAATCAGTATCAATGTTAGTCAAACTTAACTGACGTTAAGTATCTATTTTTCTTTTAGAAAATGGATAAGTTTGATATTAAATAGGAAATTTTTTTTTACGGATCCAGTTTTGTGAGACCAATAAATATTTTAGTGAAAAAGGAATGAAAACTTTGTTTCTTAGAGCATCTCCAATTGGGGTGTCTAAGAAGGTTTCTTAAGAATAAAAAATTAAAAAATAATGATAAGAGAAGAGAGAGAGGAAGATGAGTCTCTTAAATAAGAGACTTAAGACCACCTCCAAGAAGGGATCTTAGGAGAGGTTCTTAAGATTTTAAAATATTAAAAAAATAAAAAAGTATGAGAGCGAATAATTTGGGGTTCTTAGACCATCATTATTGGTGGTATCTTAAGGGTTTCTTAACTTATTTTATTATTAAAAACTTACGAAACCCTTAAGAAATCCTATAAAACTTTCTTATTTAAGAAACTCTTTTAATGAGTTTCTTAGCTTATTTTATTATTAAAAAGCTTACTCTCTCTCCTCTTATTTACTCTCTCTCTTCTTTTTATAATCTTTCTTTTTTACTCCCTCTTCTTTTTTTCCACTCTCTCTCCTCTTTTATACTCTATCTCATTTTTTACTCTCTCCTCTTTTTTACTCTCTCTCTTCTTTTACTCTCTCTCTCCTCTTTTATACTCTCTCTCATCTTTTACTCTCTCTCCTTTTTTACTCTCTCTCCTCTTTTACTCTCTCTCCTTTTTCACCCTCTCTCCTTTTTCACTATCTCTCCTCTTTTTACTTTATCTCATCTTTTGACTATTTATTCTCTTTTTTACTCTGTCTTATCTTTTTACTCTCTCTCTGCTTTTTAGTCTCTCTCATCTTTTTAGTCTCTCTCATCTTTTTATTCTCTCTCCTCTTTTTTACTCTATCTCATCTTTTTACTCTCTCTCCTCTTTTTACTCTCTCCCCTCTTTTTACTATCTCCCCTCTTTTTACTCTCTCTCCTCTTTTTACTCTCTCTTCTCTTTTTACTCTCTCTCCTCTTTTTACTTTCCCTCCTCTTTTTACTCTCTCTCCTCTTTTTACTCTCTCTCTTCTTTTTACTTTTTCTCCTCTTTTTACTCTCTCTCCTCTTTTTACTCTCTCCCCTCTTTTTATCCTATCTTCTTTTTTACTCTCTCTTCTGTTTTACTCTCTCTCCTCTTTTTATTTTTATTTTTTAATTCCTAAAAAACTCACATAAGAAACTACCATTAATGACACCTAAAAACTCAAAACAAGAAACTTATGAATGGAAATGGTATTAGACTTCTATGCTGATGCATTTGGACAAAAAAAAAACACTCTGGACAAAAAAAAAACACTCCTATTCTATTACAATAAGGACGTTATACACGTGGTTGCGACTTTTGTGTTCTTTTCTAATCACTATGTGGTTGCGCTTTTTAATTTGTTAATCTAAATAAAGTAAAACTACGCTTTATATGTAAATAATAATGGTTATTAAGTGACAGTACCATAAAGAAACATACAAAATGAAAAAGTTGTATAGTGATTAAATTTTTTCTTTTTTATCAATCTCAATATTGGCTTAAAATAACCGGTCTATTAATCAAATTCCTACATAATTTTTTTAGGCGGTAGGATTTGATCCTTGATTGTACATGTGCCCCTATCTTTAGTGGACTTACCACTAGCCACTGGATTAAAGGCTATTAACATTAAATTTTTATTTTAAAATATTGTTTTTTTAGAAAAATCATATAGAGATTCTCTTTGTTAAATCATATCTAGGAAATATTCTAAGGCTCGATTACCAAGACTTTCCCAAAATCTATCTGTTTTTTTTTGGCGGTATCCTCCTTTGAGTTTTCAAAATTAGTCAGTTTTGACATAATTCTTCTCCACTTTTAGTAAACTTCCTTTTTGGATTGTTGCATTGTGGATGTACAAAGCAGTCATCGGTGCTCCACACCATGGCTATGGAGACTAGAAACTCGACCTTGCTCTTTTTGTTTTTCTAGCAAACCTTGGTTGATGCTTTTATGAAATATGCTCCTCACATCTCGGTTTAAGGAACTCTTTACAACTATCTCGAATCATTGTTCTTTGTGAGAAGAACTGTTACTATTTTCTCTTTTGGAGTTGTTTTTAAAGTTTTTACTACATATCTACTACACACAACGTCAAGGAACCTTGCAACTTCAGCTAAAGGGAAGCAAATAATGAAAGACAAAATCCCTTCTCGCAAAGGAGGAATCTGAGTCTCTGAACCATAGAACTGAGACCTTGTAGAGAAACAGGCTCTAATTCTAATCTGCAGACTCACCAACCCAAATGTTCAGAAGATGTGGTCACTAATCCCTTATTTTTCCAAATGTCAAAGACAAGCAAAAAACCGGTTGGAGCATATTGGGACAAGGCTTTGTCCAATTCCATTTTGAATTTGGATCTCTTCAAAGTCTAGGAAAACTGACTCTATCACTTTCCTAAGTGGATGGTCATCATCCAAAGGTAGGATGAAACCCTCTCAAACAAGTTCCCCTTTGAACTGTTTTCCTAGGTCTGAGTTTAGGGCCTTCTTGTTCACCTATGGACAGAGGATATAATCAAAATACTTGGAGTAAACATGGAGAAAGTGGAGAAAGTAGAAATTTTCATCTCTCCAAGGCTGAAAGTTACCATTAATATACTACTTCCTCTTCTCATTGAGACAACTCTGGAATACCCTAATGGGGAAGAGGTCACAACAAGTGAAAACCTCACTGATTTCAACCCTACAAGACGTGGTTATGAGGATTGGTCAGCCACAAAAACACTCTCTCTTCTGACCTAAGAAATCAGATTGTTCAAAGAAGAGGGCCACTGCGTAATGAAAGGTAATTCATTGAAAAAGAAACAGATTTAACCTTTATCAGCTTTCCACTGATATAAGACATGCATAGTATAGACCTCAATTTGAATGGAGAGAAAGACATAACTCAACTGTCTAGGAAAAAGTAAGGAGAAGTTCAGCTCGGATTGAAATATCACATCTCGTGTAACACCTTCCCAACCTCGTCTGGAGAACTTGGCTTTGCAGCCTCTCTTTGAGCATTTTAAACCTGAGGATCCTAAAGATCAAAAGGAAATTATAGAGACTCCACTACCCAAGCATGCAGTAGAGATGGATAGAAATGAGCTATGTGATGTCATGATACAATATGCCAATTGTGCAACCCTTGGAGAGCGCATCTCAATGGAAGTAATCAAAGTGGCTAAGGCTGTGGGAACTTTTGATGAGAATGCAATTCAAAATGCAAAAATCAAACTGAGAAGGAACGACTTAACAGAGAATAACTCATGTCCAGTTCTTGAACCTCCTAGACAATCAACTTAGGTTTGGGCCTATTCATGAGGAGCAATAACACAGTTTTAGCTCCTTGGAAGTTCTTGGAAGATCACCAACAGCAAAAAGGGTAGTGATTAAGTGGAAACCTAGTCAGCCCCCTCTAAGAAGGAAAATGCAGATAAGTCCTAAATTATTCCCAACATTGTCATCTCAGAAAAGGAAAGCACCTAGGAGTCATAGCTCTCCATGAATATCTGCAGAGTATGCTAATGGAGACAGAGATGAAGCCACCTCAACTGGTCCTACAATACAACTGTGATTAGAGGAAAGTTCAGAAATGGGAAAAGAAAGAACCAAAAGAAAGACACCAGGCTCACTAGGTGAGCAATAGATTTTCAGGATCCGCTTAATCATGTTCCTTAGCCTTAGTGTGCTAGAATTTTCAAGGGTTGAGGAATCTCTTGACAATCCGTAGACTTAAGAAAATTTGCTCCTTTTATCTCTTCAATATACTATTCCTCTCAAAGACAAAGAACTCCGATGAACAAACCCTTAAAACTCTTAGCTGACTAGAGTATGAGCATCACTATTTAGTAGCACTTGAAGTTAGTACAGGTGGAGCCCTAGCGCTTTTAAGGAAAAAAAATCAAAGTGGAAATCATATATGCTGGAAAGAAATGATTGACACCATGGTGAAGTTTAAAAGAGAGAGATTTCATGCCATCTTCATATACAGAGAACCTGAAAAAGGTAAAAGGAAACCTGTATGGGATAAACTGATAGAAATCATGGAGGCTCGGTCAGGTCCATGCATTATCTCTGGTGATTTTAATGGAATCTGTTGTAATGAGGAGAAACTCAGAGGCCCCAGCTAACTGATAAAAAAGGTTTTTGCGGTTTCTCCTATTAAATCATTAAGTGAGGCAAGTTAAAGTGAAATGTCGAACCAATACTCAGAATGGCTTACTAGCAACCTATCTATGACCACGTCCTAGTTCAAGCAAATCTAAACATTCAGTCATAATGCTAGATCATAAATACACTAAGCCAACAAATGAGTATAAATGACAAAATAAGCTACAAGACAAAACTAAATCAGGACAGTGAACAGTAAAACAAAGAACTGACTATAAAACATAGTCCTATTCAAAGTAGGATTTCAAACAAATGAAAAAAGGAGGATCTAAAGGATTGGGAGGTTGATTGGCGATGAACTCGGTGATGCCACTCGCCAGATTTCTTTTGAGCAATCTCTAGACTAGGAAATAGGTTAGATCAACCCGCTATCGCGGAGGAGATCTCGATCCAAGCTGGCTAATCCATTCGGCTCTCGCCGCGATCTCACCTATCTGGATGCATAAAGCTCGGCTCAAGTTTGTCTAGTGGCCGATCTGCATACTAGATCTCTCTTTGGCGGATCAAACCATCTCTCGTAAGGATCAGGGCTTTCATCTCCGTTAGCGCTAGCTTCCGGTCATGACCTGATTCAGAACTCAGCTGATCAGGAAGAGAAAGGCCTTAAGCTCAGCCCTACTATAAGAGATCAATGTTATCGATCGGCTAGCTAGGTGAGAGAATCATCGATTTTACCTCCGATCTCTCCATCCTCGAGATCCAAATGGATTTACTCGCTCTTCATTTTGAGAGAGATGAGGAATGGGGTAGATTCCGATAACATAATCAAAGAAGAAAAACTGAGATGCAAAAATAAAGAATTAAAGCAAGCAATCATCAACTAATTCATTCCATAATCAACCATTAAAATGTAAAACAAACCTTAGAGTAAAGCTTAAAATGAAAATGGCATAAAAATAGATTTTTTGTCTAAAACAGCAGATTATGACATAAGAGTCATTAGAGGGGTATTTATAGGGTCATTCTCATAACCCTAATGGTCAAACCAACCTAAGTCGGTCAACCAGACGGTCTGTGAAGCTTCCCTCGGAGTTCTTGCACGAGCTTGAACTACGAGGAACGCTTCATGTCTTCGTCCTCATGGTTTCCGTCTAAGTTATTGCTTCGAGTATGATCCTTGATGTGGAAAGGAATAAGTCTTTATTCTGTACTGGTCTTCCCTCGCGATAGATGGGTTGAGGCAAGTCCTAGAGGTGGCCTTTGTTGGGATTCTTCTGATCTTCCTCGCATACGAGCTTCAAGGTGAAGGTCCAAGGGATACACGATCCTTCTTGGTTTATGCTTCCTTAGGCATTCCAGCAGCTGCTTCAATGCTCCTTAGCTTTATTTAATTCCTTTTCTGCTCTTTTTACATGAGTAAACTCCAAATGTAAAAGCAAAAGTGCAAAACAAGCCTAGACGGTTCTAAGAACAAGGAAAATCTATCTAGCTGAATTCAAAACGACTTAAATAAGATTCTAAAAACATCAAATATCAAACACATCAGCTCCCCAAACTTAGATCTTGCTTGGCCTCAAGCAAGTGCAATGACCTAAGATGGAAAAACTACACAAAAAGGGAACATCTCATCCAACGAGTAACTTGCATAAGCTAGGACCGTAATCCACATGTTAGCTCTATCATTTTGGAAACCGCAATGTAATCATCCTCTAGAATAGTATCCAGCCTATAGATTCCTAATAGCTAAGCCGGTCTCTAAAGGTTCAAGTCTAATTCCTTATTTCTTCTAGGTGCGGTCCTCAGAAGGGACTAGAGATCAACGAATACATAGTTCAACTTCCCTAGGCTTAGCATGATCATTCTTTTCAACTCAAGTGGTTCCCTTTCATCTACACTTTTGCTGCCCGCATGTTTATTCTCTTCTTTCTTTTTCTTTTATTTTTTATATGCCCTTTTGGCTTTTCAGAATTTGGTTTACACAAACATGAATGGTTACGGGTTTACGCTTCCTTCCAAGTTGCTTCACCAACCCTATGGAGTAAGCATCGAATATAAACGGTCGTGAAAGGCTACAGTTTTAGGCTTCCTTCGAGCCGCTTCACCTTTACCACTTACTCATTTCTTTTCTTTTTTTGGCGGGAAGCTTTTCGTTTCTCATTTTTCCACTTACTTTGAGAGGGTCTTAGCACATTTATACTATGGATCATGCTAAACATAAAGAAGGAAGGTATTTGATGCACCTCTAGGCCCTAAATCAGCAATTCAAATTCAATTTTAAAAGGAATCAAACAAAACCTTTTCAAGACACAACACAAGTAAAGTTTACTAAGGTGAATGGTCCGCCTCCAAAATGGCCAATTACCAATCAAGAACATTCACAATGGTTACTAGCTATCTTAACGAGGTTTGCCCATCATCAAGATAATTCTCATATAACAAATACGGATGCATGAGTCCTATGTGAATGCAACCTATGTTCAAAGCTAAATGGATGCAACCTTATATGCTATGAAATGCAACAATAAAATGCAACAAAGAAACTTCTAAACGGATTTTTACAACCAAAGTGAATGCATGCACAACGGAAAATAAGAACACAAGAAACAATATGAGAGTACTATAGACTCCTCCCCCAAAATTAAATCATATAGTCTCTCGTGTGCATAAAAGTCTAAGAGGGTTGTCTAGACAAACAAAAGGCGAAAAAAAAAATTGTATGTAGAATGGTTTTGGAGTATGGTACCTAGAAGTTGAGAAATTGAACAGTCGAGGCATTTATGTCCTCGAATATGTAAGTGTGAGGGTCTGGATACCCTCTTGGAGCTAGTCCTTTGCATGGTGAGACGTGGTGTGGTCTGTCGAAGTGATCCTCGCGGGTGTGCTCGGTGAGGGATGCATGCGAGGGATCTGGTTTGGAGGTCTATCCTGGATCGGCTTGAGTGTTGTTGTGGTGTCTGTGGCTCTTATTTCCCCTTCTCTTGTAAACCAGCGTGTTGTCGACTGACTGGTGTTGCGGCTTTTCCTTGCGTGCTTTGCGGGAGCTGGTGGCTGCTGAGGTTGAGTGTCTCCTTGCAGGTGGCGGCGAGTCACTCACCTTCTAAAGATCTAATTGCTCACTGTGCCACTCCTACATTTCTTTTGCAAAGCCCTTTACCTTCTTGTGCAGCCATTTTCCCAACTTATGAAGCTTTTCGATGCACTTGTGGGCTTCTTTGGTTGCGGTACCTTGGTTGTTCTCCTGGAACTCTTCAAACAGGAAGGACTCGGGATCAAAATCATCTTCATTCAAGTCTTTTTTGGCTTGCTGAGCTTGCTGCCCTCGCGATGCTTCATCGAGGAGAGATGCGAGGGGCAGAATGAAAGTCACGTTTTCCCTTACTTCAAGTGAGGTGTATTCAGGGCAAGGGAGAGCGATTCTAGCATTGACCTTCTCCGGGTGGTCGAACTTATATACTGATCGGCCTTCAAACTCGCCTTTAGCAAAGAAGCTTGCTCCTTGGAGGTACTTCAGGTCCATGAATTGTGGCTCAACCCAATTCCTACTGTTCATGTCCAAGGGTACTCCGCATGCTTCCAAAATCCGGGTTATCACTCCACCGATGTAGATGTTCTTGGCTTTACCGGTTCCTCTTCCCGCTTGTAGTAGGTCATAATATACTTAGCCAAGATAAACGACATACCAGAATTTCCTTCATCCCCTTCGATCTGCATACCGCTTGGAGTGTTTCCCACTATTTCCTTCATTGCCATGACCATCATATGCATCTCCCCGAGGTTGAGTGGCAAGGTTGAAGGTCTGGCAAAAAACACGTTGGCGATGGCTCTCCTCGCATAGTTGATGGCGGGGTTTATAATCCATTTACCCTTGTTCATTGATGAGTCGTATCGCCCGTAACCTGACAGCATGTTCCAGACCTTTCTGTTTGCCTCTTCCTCTAAATATGGGTACTCCGAGTCTCCGAATCAGAAGCCAAAAATTACATCAATTTGCTTTAACGTCACAGTGTAGAGCTTGTCATAAACCATGAACGTTATGTAACCGGCTCTGTTTTTCTCCAGCAAGTCAGGCACCTTGTTCGAATACACTCAGAGATCCACGGTTGCCAAAAACGGTAAGGTATCCTCGATATAAGAGCTTGCTACACTGTACATTAAGGTCATAATCCCAGCGAGTTAAAGATCCTATCCACATCCTTGGTGATGCTTAGTCTATTCATGGTCCGATGTGTGGATAGTATGTCCCCTTGATACCCATCATCCTAAGGGCTTCGTACGCTTGATCGGAATTATTAGCCTTCCTCGTGGCTTTCCCTTTTTTCTCAGTTTGTCTTTCCTCGTAGGCTGTCCTCGCCTCTTCTTTCAAGTAACCACTCCGCTTCAACGCTTCTATGGTTTCTCTGTATTATGTTGTCTTTTCTCCCTATCTCCAGCTAGCTGCAGCTCTTGTTCTCCTCGGCTCCTCGCACTCATACTCGACATCCATAGGCGAGGCTTGCCCTTCATTGCTGCTGTCAGAGTCACTATCCTCGCTTGTGGATGGCGAGGCTATCTGCTTACCTTTTCTCTTGGCTTGCGCAGAGCTCCCTTTTCCATGCTGAGGCTGCAGGAATCTCCAGTCCATCTGTTCTCCAACTGACTTTCTTGCCGTGTTTTTGACTGGCGCTTCCTTCTTCTTTGGGCTGACCATCACGTCCTTGCCATCTGACTGCACAACAAAACGGCGAGTTCGAACTTCACGATCTCTTTCCGACCTAACAGGAGGTGAGTCTTCTACTCCTTCCTCCATTTCTTTCATTCCACTCCTTCGCGCGTCTTGCATAAATTTACTGCAGAACTCCTTGCTCTTCCTCTTATCTTTTGAAGACATGTTTGAGAATTTGAAAAGAGGGTTTCTTGCTTCCAGAAAGACTAAACTCGTGACGGTGTCAACTGTAGAGGCGGCAAGCTTTTGTTTGAAGATTGAACTCTCCATCGTTTATTCTCTACTCGCTGTATTTCCTCGAACCAGAATCCTTGTTCTCTTCTTCTCCAATCGAATTTCGATCGCGAAGGGGAAGTGTTTCCGTTTAGAGAGCTTGAGAGTGAATGAGGATTTTGCGGTGAGAGGATCTAAATGTAAAGGGAAGTCTTGTAAGCTTTCTTGGAGACAAATAAGGAAGGAGGAGACAATTTCGGCTCTCAATGCCACCTTGTGGTCAGTGCTTGGCGTAGACCAGATCTCAGCCCTTGATTTCAAATTTTGAAATCTTGGGTGATCTTAACCGTCCGATCCCTTTGACTCAGATTTGACCATCCCTTAACTTTAGCTAATTTTGTTAGCTTGTGGGCCCTACTTGGTGAGCTGGAATCAAGATAATCCACTACTCCTTTGTAACGCATAGCTTGGTACCTCGCACCTTATCCTCGCGGCTGGTTCTGAGGCTTGAATACCCATTCCGAAAAAACCAGGGTTGAACCTCTCTTGTGATTTTGCTCAGTGACTATTCTGAACCTTGATTAATTTCCTTCTTGTGATAATATCTAGAAACACGAACAATTAGTCACAATATCAAGATCAGCTTTTTGTGAAGCATCAACACAATTTAGTTCAAATCAAAGAATTCAACGAATAATGGGTGCGATTCAAACGTAATAAACTTATTTGGCTAGAACACTATATATAAGAATACTCAGGTTGTGCAAGTAGGTCCATGAATGGTGTTTAAAGCAATGTGAACACTACTCGCTCACCTTCCTCGACGTTGTGCCTTGAGAGATACTAGTTCTTTGCCAAATTCATCTGATTCCTCATCTCCTTGCCTTCGAGGGTTATATGCGAGCCAGGCTGGTTCTTGGCTTGTTGGGGGTATCATTCCCTCTCGTTTGCCAAGATTGCTGCCATGATGATGTTCTTGGTCTGTTCGTACCTGAGACGCAGATAGATAGTCCAAATACCTATAATAACAAAGATAAAAATAAATGTTCTCCAAAAAAAAAACTAAAACAACTTTAAACAAAATTATAACGAGTTTTTAAAGGTAAATGATAGACATGGGATTCCCACCCAAGTGGGCTTGTTTAGAGTCACAAGCTTGAGTCTCCACAATTTCTCTAGTATGGTTTTGTGAGGGAAACCAGAGCTCACTCGATGACCTCCTCGGCCATTTCCTCAATGGTTTCTTTGATTTCGAAACACTGCCCATTTATCGTTGGTTTCTTCGCCCGTTCTATAAGGTCAAACATCATCCCAATACCGTCTCCAACCTTCAATTCTATAGTCATGTTCCTTACATCGATCAATGCTCGAACTGATGCCAAGAATGGTCTACCCAATAGCAACGGATCTATAGGTTCTTCATCCATTTCCAAAACCACAAAATTTGTCGGGACAAGAACAGTACCAACTTTCGAAGGAACATCCTCGAGTACTCCCCTTGGTCGTCTGGTGGTTCTATCTACGAGGACAAGCGATATCTTGCAGTCCTTGAACTTTGAATATCCCAATTTTGGAGCAGTGATCAGTGGAATGAGACAAATAGATGCCCCAAGATTGCACATGCAATTGATGAATGTCAAATAACCCACATCACATGGAAGTGTAAATCTCCCCGGGTCATCCAAATGTTCTGCAATGAGCCTTTACCTTTAATGCGACAAAATTGGTATCAAGATTGATCCAGCTGATTGAGTCCCAAAGGGCATGCACCCTTCCTCCATTTCCTTTAAAGTATCTTTCAAAAACTTTTTATTTTGTGGGATTAAAGCAAAAGCGTCCATGATGAATATTTTTAACTCAATACCACCCATTTGTTTGTCGAAGAGAACTCTTTGCTTATCAGTTTGATTCTTCTTCCATCTTCAAGGGAATGGTGCCTTAACTTTGGTGGCGACCACATGTGAGGCTACTTCCTTTGTGTTCTGCTTTGGACTATCAGACTCTTCTCCTCGCAGAACAGGCGTGCGAGGGGTCTCCTTGAGCTGTGTAAGATTGGCAATTTTTTAGTAATTAGACTGTAATCAACCTCTCTTCGCGGCACTAGCCTGCGAGGTATATCCTCAAGTTGTTCATGTTCAGCTGTTTCCTTGATTTGTTCTGCCTCTCCTTCTTGAATAACGCTGTCCTTGGTGTTCTCCTTCGTTTTAGCCACTTGTTGTAGCGCTTTCCCGCTGCGAAGTGTGATGGATTGAGCCGTGTATTCCTTGGTGTTTTGGACCGCTTTCCCGAGAAGTTGGCCGCTAGTTTTAGTCGATGTTGAAGTTTGATTGCTCTCCACATACTTCAGCCTTGCATTGAGTGTTTCAAACTTCTCGTTGATTTCCGTTTGTTGAGCCGTTTGGCATTGAAGTTTGTTGAAGCATGTTCATTACGTCCGGTGAATTTTCTTGTGTGGATTGAGGTTGTGTTTAAGCTGGTACAAGTTTTAGACTCTGTTACCATTCCTCTTTTGGAATGCATGCTCGTTGCTTTGGTGGATGGACTTGATCTTGTGGGTTTGCTACATTTGTGCTTCTATAGCTCAAGTTTGGGTTATGTTTGTAGTTTACCCATGGCTTGGATCTACCTTGATTTTAAACAAAGAAAATTTCCTCAACTTGATCATCCTCCCCTTCTTGTATATGTTCCTCTTATACGAGATTAACTTGCTTCTTATGGACCATAAACAGCTTGTCCAATTTCTCGTGTAGTTGCTTCAATTCCTTGCGTGCGGATGTATCAGATTCAGAGGTACCACGTACAGCTCGGTCGTACTCCTTGCCATATTGACCATCAGCTAAAGCGATGTTCTCTATAAGTGCTCTTTCCTCCTCTATCTCATGTTGTAGAAAACTATCTTGACTTGCAGTATCAAGAAGCATACGGATCCTCAAATGGACTCCTCGGTAGAAGTTACTGAGGATAGTGTCTTCCGGGAATCTGTGGTGTGGGCATTGGGACCGATATGCCTTATAGTGATCCCATGCTTCAGCAAGTGACTCGCTACTTTGTTGAACGAAATTGGAAATGTTGCTTCTCAACTTAGCTGTCCTCGAATTGGAAAAGAATTTGGTGAGGAAGAGGCGTTTGCATTCTGGCCAAGTGGTGATGGTGCCCATGGGTAAGTTCTTTTCCCATTAGTGGGCTCTGTCTCCAAGAGAGAAAGGAAAGACTCGCAACTTAAGCATGTCCTCGCTCACTCTATTGATGCAAGTGAGAGTGCATATTCTTCCAAACTCGTCGAGATGGTCGAGGGGGTCCTCTGAGGGCAATCCGTGAAACTTGTTGTTCTGTACCATGGAGATCAATCCGAATAGAACGATTTGAGAAAAGGATATAATGAATTTTTTTACTTTGATTGGTTTTTCTGATAAAAAAAGGATCTATTTTATTTGACCGAGAGGGCCAAGAAATTTAAAAACAAATTGATCTTTTCCGGAGAATTTGATTCTCTTCCTAAACAGGCCTTTTACTTAGTGGGTAACATCGATGAAGATAATCGAAAGTAGAGGATATTAAATACTATTCAAAATTCAGACCCTAACTAAGAAATTGATTATAATAGATCACATTATCGCTCTGGATCTCGAAGTTGTTATTTTGAATGGCTGGCAGTTGGATGCCATTTTGGTGAGTATGGATACTCGGAGCATCACTCGCACCAATGTAGCGAGGGCGACGAGCATGAGGGTCTGCTCACGTCTGGGGGAGCTGTTACATTAGGTAACGGTGGTGTTCCATCCGTGGTTGTGCTAGGTGTAGTGTTGTCCGTTTCAGGCGGCTGCTGTTGCATCCTCGTACTTTGTCTTTTGATTTCACGAGGAAGTAGTTTTATATTGTCGATGAGTTGCTGAAGGTTGTGAGGGCCCTTTGAACGTGTTTCCATCAACTGGTCAACTGGTTTGAGTCTTCACTTAACTCGTAGGAGTTAAGGTTGAGGCTGAAAGATTTGGCTCTGTCCTCGGGTTCAGATGTCGAGGAGTACCTGCGAGGCTTGCAAAGACAGAAACAACAACTTTGTCTATACTTTTTGAGCTTGATCCTTAAAGATCCAAGCTTTTGGAGCAAAGACAAGTGTTTCGGTGTAATAAACACACAAACTTGATCCTAAGACTAATAGATTGTAGATTGTAATAAGCTAAATTCCGATTTGGCAACAGCGCCAATTGGATAAAATAGGTTTTTGCGGTTTCTCCTATCAAATCATTGAGTGAAGTAAGTTAGGGTGAAATGTCGAACCACTACACGGAATGGCTTACAAGCAACCTCGCGGAGGAGATCTTGATCCGAACTGGCTGATCCATTCGGCTCTTGCCGTGATCTCACCGATCCAGATGCATAAAGCTCGGCCCAAGTTTGTCTAATGGCCGATCTGCATACTAGATTTCGCTTCGGCGGATCTAACCATCTCTAGTAAGGATCGAGGCTTTCATCTCTCTTAGGGCTATCTTCTGGTCATGACCTGATTCAGATCTCAGCTGATCATGAAGAGATAGGCCTTAAGCTCAGCCTTACTAGAAGTGATCGGCGTTATCAATCGGCTAGCTAGGTGAGGGAATCATTGATTTCACCTCTGATCTTTCCATCGTCGAGATCCAAATGGATCTACTCACTCCTTATTTTGACAAGGATGAGGAATGGGGTAGATTCCGATAACATAATCAAAGAAGAAAAACTAAGATGCAAAAATAAAGAAGTAAAGCAAGCAATCATCAACTAATTCATTCCATAATCAACCATTAAAATGTAAAACAAACCTTAGAGTAAAGCTTAAAATGAAAATGGCATAAAGATTGAGTTTTCATCTAAAACAGTAGATGATGACATAAGAGTCATTAGAGGGGTATTTATAGGGTCATTCTCATAACCCTAATGGTCAAACCAACCTAAGTCGGTCAACTAGACGATCTGTGAAGCTTCCCTCGGAGTTCTTGCGCGAGCTTGAACTACAAGGAATGCTTCATGTCTTCGTCCTCATTGTTTATGTTTGATTTGTTGCTCTGAGTATGATACTTGATGTGGAAATGGATAAGTCTTTATTTTGCACCGGTCTTCCTCGTGATAGTTGGGGTGAGGCAAGTCTTTGACCTGGGCTTCACTGCGGTTCTTTCGATGTTCCTCGCATACAAGCTTCGAGGTGGAAGTCCGAGGGGTACACAATCCTTCTTGATTTCTGCTCCTTTAGGCATTCCAGCAGCTGCTCCAATGCTCCTAGCTCCATTTTAGTTCCTTTTCTGCTCTTTTTACCTGAGTAAACTCCAAACTCCAAATGCAAATGCAAAAGTGCAAAATAAGCCTTAACGGTTCTCAGAACAAGAAAATCTATCAAGGTGAATGCAAAACGACCTAAAATAAGCCTCTATAAACATCAAAAATCAAACACATCACCGACCTGTCCTTTTCATATTTCAAAGTGTTTATGGCCGCAAATAATTTGTTTAATTTACAATACTTAGGTTATCCTCTTTCCTAGCATGGATACCATCACAAACCACCTAGTTCATAGCAGGCTGGATAGGACCTTGGCTAATGGATCCTAGTTTGACTCTTATCCAACAACCAGATGCGAGTACCTCAGATTTGAGGGGTCTGACCATAGACCTCTGGTAACCTTCTTCTCGGACTGCAGAAAAAAGAGTAAAGGTATCTGTAGATACAATCGTAGTCTCAATAGAAACAAAGAAGTCCAAAGGCATAATTCGAGGAATCTGGAACAAAGAAGACGATGCTTCTGTTTAACGCAGAGTGCAGCTTTGTAGACTTGCAACAATCGCTGGCAAAGAAAGTCAAAAATTAACACAAAGAAGAAGTGGGAATCCAAGAAGAGCTTGCTTGATGCAGAATTGAGCAAACATAGACCTAATGAACGGAAAGTTCAAAAGTTAAGTTCATAATTGAAGGAGCTTTACCTCCTAGAAGAGGAGTTTTGGAAGCAAACGAGTCGCCAACTATGACTTAAGGCTAGAGATAAAAACACCAGTTATTTTCATGCGGTGACAAGAGGTCATAGAGTAATGGAGATCAAAACAGAAAAGTGTAACCTTTCGATTGTTGATTCTCAGAATACCCAAAGAGAGGGTTTTCTAAAAGATTAAAAGGGAATTTCGACTCTTAGTCTCAAATGAAAGATAAGCACAAAGCTTTATGTAATTCAAAGATAAATTGTCTGCCTAATACAATGACTAACTCTTCTCTTATAAAGAAGATAACGAATTTGAAATAACAACCTAAAGCTAAAGATAAGGATGGATCCTTCATTATTTGAAATCAAAAACAGAGTAACAAGACTCCTACTTATTGATGTATGTGATTTTTGATGCTTTTTAGGACAATTCTTATTGTTATTTTTCATCCATATAATAGAATTTGCATCATTCTAGAGTCCTTTTAGGTTCATTTTCCTGTTTTGCACTTGCATACCATACATTTTGCATATAGAACGGATTTAGGCATATTAAGAAGCGTTTTGGAGCCAAATGGATGCAAGGAACGTATCAGGCAAACTTAGGAAGACCTGGATGAACAAAGAAGCAGAAAAGTCAAAGCTCAGAGCCCCCTCAAACCTCAGCCTCGCACCATCAAAAGCAAGGACAGACTGAAGAACCCCACCTCGCACATATACCTTGTGTGAAGGCCCGAAGGATGACAAAAAAACCTCACCTATCTGAAGAAAGAGTCTACCTCGCGATGAAGCCTCGTTCTCCCACTCTGAGGACCGCCTCAAAATAACACTTGTTGACCATCTTGAGGCGGTTTGACTAAGAGACTAGGTTTATGTTTGTTTAGGCTAGAAATAGGCCCTTGAACCGCAAAACTCAGCATCTGATATTACCTTTTATGAAAAGTTTTTAGATTTTCTCTAAGTTTATAGAACTCGAATCCGCATGATTGTTTGAAGTTAATTTGATTTTCATTTTGTCTTCTATTTCCTGATCTTGCTTTAGCTTTTAGATTATCGTTTTTTACTTTTCATGGTGGCTACTTCTTCATCAAGGTTTGAGCTCTCACCCGCCATGAGTGAGTATTTCAACCTTGGGAAAGGAGGAAATGAGGTAGATCGATGCGAATCTTTGTAGATCTAGGTTTATTCTGTTTAGATTAGACAAGATCTTACTAGATCTACTGGTCTTAATGCCGATTTCATTCTTGCCACTTGAACTCAAATCAGTTTCTCTGCTGCAGACTAGAGTTCACCGAGGTGTTGATCTTAGCTAGATTTAGAGTAATCTTCATTTGGGGCAAGAGATTGGATTCCTTATGAGACTACTAGGTTTTAGAGGGTCCGATCTTCATGCTCACCCGATCTAATTTCCACTACTAGAGTAGGCTCGAAGTTTCCTTGGGTGAAGGTTCATGATTGCGAGAGTGACTTGATCAAACCACGATCCCCTCACTTTAGGTCAATTCCTGATTGGGTTCACATCAATTACCGACCTCCTTCCACCTTGCCCATCTACTTAATTTCGGATTCTTGTTCGGATTTCATTCTACTTTTTTATGCTCTGTTTTTTAATTTCCTTTTTTATTATTATCCTTGCTATTTTGTCTTATTCACATGCAGTAGGTTGGTAGATTGTGACATAATTTTTACCCACCATTTGAACTTGAAGTAGATAGGTTGATTTGTCCTATTTGCCTGTCTTCATTCCGAGTATTGGCTCGACACATACCCATCACTTACCACTCCATCATACCACAATGATTCGATAAAAAGAAACCGCAAAAATCTTTTATCAAATTGGCGCCATTGCCAAATCGAAATTGCTTGATTTCAATTAGGAAATTTTTCTGTTTAGGATTGAGTTCGCCTTTATGTTGTGTTAAATCATTCGCTTGTGCTTCAGAACTTGGATCTTTAACGACCAAGTTCATATCCTATTGATAAAGTTCTTGTTTTTGCTGCATTTGCAGGCCTCGCAGGTACTCCTCGAAGGTTGAACGCGAGTGCAGAACATCACCAACTTCTACTCAAAGTCTATACTCGCTGTCCAGCCCCGAGTTTAGGAAACTTCACATTCCTTGTTTCCAGTCCTCGCTATGGTCACTTCGTCAACAGACAAGTATACCGATCAGGACTACTCAAACGTCCCTGAACACAACAACACACGGATGATAGGCGCAGCCGATGAACCAACAACCTATTATCCTTGGTACAGAATCAACCCACCACCTGTACCCAATCAGACTTTCGAGATTAAAGGTAGCCTCATTCCTATGGTTCAACACATTAAATTCCATAGATTTCAATGCGAAGATCCACTTGAGCACCTCGACGAGTTTGAAAGGTTGTGCGGGACTACCCAAATAGACGGATTGAGCAATGATGCACTCAGACTACATTTATTCCCGTTTTCCGTCGCAGAGAAGGCCGAGGACTGCGAAAAACATCTACCTCCCGGCCAGATCACATCTTGGGCCGAGTGCAAGAAGGTTTTCTTGAATAAGTTCTACTCTCCTTCCGGCACCGCAAAACTATGTATAACAATCTTTCATTTCTCTCAAAGCGGTCCAAAATTTTCCCTAAAGAATGAGAACGGTTTTAAGACTACGTCTCCCAATGTCCGCATCATGGCTACACAATTGAGTCCTTACTCAGCACCTTCTACCGAGGAATTTGGTCAAGGTATCAAACATTGCTTGACACAGCTAGCAACAGTAACTTTATGCACAAGGATATAGCTGCCGGATGGGAGCTCATTGCAAACCTTGCTCAAGCTCAAGAACAGTATAACGAAGGTGATGCAACTAGCAGAGTCTATTCTACCAACTCAGCCTCGCGAAGCAAATCAAAAATTCGTATAATGAATGCCAAAATGGACCATTTGCTACAGACTAGACCAAAACCTATCCTTGCCGAGGAAGAGACTAGAATCGAGGAAGTGAGTTTGCTTCAACGTACCGCTACTCCAACTGTCTCATAACCAGCTGTATTGGATATGTTACAAGAGATATTGCAAGGACAAAAAGTTACGGCCGCCGAGCTAAGAGAGATGTTTGCTGAGATCAATGACCAAATTGATAGCAATTATTCAGGCATCAACCGTAAGATCAAGGACATAGACACAAGACTTCAGCAAGTCAAACAAAACCAAGCCATTCCTTTGCCTTCTCCTTTTTCAAACAAAAGACTCGCTCGTCTACCTCGTGCGAATAACAAGGCATCCTAAAGTATTTCTGAACTCAACACAGAACAGAAGTTGGTTAGTAGTACTGCTTAGGCTGCTTATACTGAGGACAATATATTTGAGGAGGGGGAAGGATGGTGCACGTATAAAGATCGCCAATCAATTAAAACCAGCTAAGACACTCAATAGTCCGCCTCGCACCATTGAAGAACGAGGGCAGAATGTTCTAGCAAAAACACTGCCAGATAACATCCCCTCAACTCTCCTCGCCATCACCATACCCGAGGCAACACAGCGAACTGAACTCTTGGCAGCAGATTTACATAAAAGTAACCCGTCTTCGTCCACTTCGCCTCACCTACCCTTTCCTAAGAGGTATAAAAAGCATATTGCTGAGAAATATAAGACTCTGCTCTTCAAACAAATTAAAGACATCGAGCTTCCAATTCCACTGGGCGATGCTTTTATGTTGATGTTGTCTTACCATAAGTTTCTCAAAGATGCGGTAAATGAGAACACCAAGGAGATCGAAGGAGAAGTGATACTAACTCATGAGATTAGTGCAATCATCTTAAGAAAGGAAACACCCAGAAAGTTAGCCGATCCCGGTACCTTTACCATCCGTTGTTCTCTCGGAACGCTATTCTTACGTAATTGCTTGTGTGATTTAGGAGCTTCAATAAGTCTTATGCAAGATCTCATTGATACTCGCCGATCGGTCTAAGAGGATACCCCATGGAATTATTGAAGATTTACCGGTTAATGTGGGAGGAGTTTAAATCCTGAAAGACTTTGTTGTGCTCGAAATGGATCAAGAACCAAAAGACCCTTTGCTCTTTGGTAAACCTTGCCTAGCTACAGCTGGAGCTTTGATTGATGTGAGAAATGGAACAATAGAGCTGAATTTGGGCAAAAACATCAAAATGAAGTTCCACATCGAAGATGTATTGAGGAAACCTACCATTGAGAACCAAGCATTCTGGATCCAAGAGATAGATGATCTAAAAAACGAGATGCTTGAGAAATTGCTACAAAGGATCAATTGCAAATCGCGTTAACCACGCCGATTCAAGATGAGTATTTGTGGATCGAAGCTGAGTTTTATAGGAAGCTTTTGGATGCTTATCAACCAGCGAGAAGCTCGGTTGTGATTGAGGAACTGGTGGAGTCAAATATTAAGAATGAACAAGCGGTAAAAGGGATCCCAAACAATTTTAGAAAAAGATATGCCGGATCTGCTAAGCACACGGTCATGCACCTAGTAGCAGATAACATCGAGGGAACCTTTAAGTCAGTCCAAGACGATTGGTCCGAACTTAAGGCACCAAAAGTTGAATTGAAAACACTTCCCGCTGGGTTAAGGTACGCTTTCTTAGGCCCTAATTCTACATATCCTGTGATTGTTAATGATGCTTTGAATGATGAGGAACTTGAAATGTTGCTGGCCATACTTAAACGCTTTAGAAGAGCTATAGGTTATTCGCTTGAAGACATTAAAGGAATCCCACCTAGCTTTTGCGTGCATAGAATTCACATTGAAGATGAATCTCACTCTAGCATAGAGCCCCAAAGGAGGTTGAACCCCGAACCTTAAAGAGGTAGTAAAAAAAAATCCTAAAGTTGCTTGATGCGGATGTAATCTATCCCATCTCTGATAACAAATGAGTTTTTCCTGTTCATTGTGTTCCCAAAATGGGAGATATCACTGTGGTTAAGAATGATAAAAACGAAATGATACCAACTAGAACCATTACGGGGCATAGGATGTGTATAGATTATAGGATACTCAATTCATCTACTAGGAAAGATCACTTCCTAGTGTCTTTCATTGATCAAATGGTGGAACGTCTAGCAAACCACAAGTATTATTGCTTTCTAGACGAGTATAGTAAATTCTTCCAAATCCTTATACGCCCAGATGATCAAGAGAAAACAACTTTTACTTGTCCTTATGGCACTTTTGCTTATAAACAAATGCCACTTGGTCTTTGCAATGCTCGCACTACTTTCCAACGTTGCATGATGTTTATACTTTCGGATTTAATCGAGAAGATGGTGGAAGTCTTTATGGATGACTTCTCTGTCTATGACTGCTCCTTCTCCCCTTGTTTGTCAAATTTATGTAAGGTATTAAGCAGGTGTGAGACCAACTTGGTGCTTAATTGGGAGAAATGTCACTTCATGGTCAAGGAAGGGTTTGTTTTGCAGCATAAGATTTCCGAGAAGGCATTGAGGTTGATCAAGCCAAGATAGATGTAATGTTTCAGTTACAACCCCCAAAGATGGTAAAGGACATTAGAAGCTTTTTGGGCCACGCCAGGTTTTATAGAAGGTTCATCAAAGACTTTTTGAAGGTAGCTCGGCCGCTCACTCGCCTACTATGCAAAGAGGCAGAGTTCTTGATTGATGATGAATGCATGGAAGCGTTTAAGATTATCAAGTCAGCACTTATTTCAGCACCCATTGTCCAAGCACCTGACTGGACTCTACCATTCGAGATCATGTGTGAAGCTAGTGACTATGCGGTAAGAGCAGTCCTTGGGCAAAAGAAAGACAAGAAGTTGAATGTCATCTACTATGCGAGTAGGATACTAGATGACGCTCAAATCAAGTATGCAACAACCGAGAAGGAACAGCTAGCTGTAGTCTTTGCATTTGAAAAATTCAGGTCATACCTAGTCGGTTCCAAGGTCATTGTCCATACTGACCATGCGGCCTTGAAGTACCTCATGAAGAAGAAAGATGCCAAGCCAAGGCTTCTTAGATGGATACTTCTTCTCCAAAAGTTTGACATGGAGATCGTGGATAAACCAGGGTAGTGAACAGCGTAACTGACCACTTATCAAGGATAATGGTAGAAGATTTGGTCCCAATAAATGACTTCATGCCGGAAGAACAGCTGATGGCACTCAAGAAAACCAGACGGGAACACAAGGATCATGCCTCGCATGCCTGCCTTGTGGTAATTAACTCTGAGATTACTAGCGTTTAGAGGTCCAATCTTCATGCTCACCCGATCTAATTTCCACTACTAGGGTAGGCTCAGAGTTTCCTTAGGTGAAGGTTCATGATAGTGAGAGCGACTTGATCGAACCATGATCCCCTCGCTTTAGGTCAATTCTTGATTGTGTTGTTAAGAAACCGAGTTCTTCCATAGCTTCACATCGATTGCCGACCTTTTTCCACCTTGCCCATCTACTTAATTGTAGATTTCTTGTTCGGATCTCATTCTACTTTTTCATGCTCTATTTTTGAATTTCTTTTTGTCTTATTATCCTCACTATTTTGTCTTATTCTTATGCAATAGGTTGGTAGATTGTGATAAAAAATTTACCCACCATTTAAACTTGAACTAGATAGGTTGATTAGTCCTATTTGCATGTCTTCATTCCGAGTATTGGTTCAAACATACCCATCACTTACCACTCCATCATACCACAATGATTTGATAAAAAGAAACCGCAAAAACCTTTTATCACTTATTGGTAACTTGAAAGAAAAAGAAAAGATAGAAGTAATGGTCAAGTGTTGCATCAGTTCTCTGGGGGTACGAGAGGATTTGCCTCTAAATCAACCCCCAGAGGATTCGCCTTTCAATCCAAGTTTGTGGTATCTGGAATGTGATGACGCATGTGTTTGACGTTGAAGACGTTTGTTGTCTTAATAAAAGAAGGCAACTCCATTCGATATGTATTGGGGTTAATACATTCAAGAATCTTGAAAGGTCCCACTTTTCTTGATTTTAGCTTGTTGTACTCATGGATTGCAATTCTGTCATTTCTCAATGCAACCCAAACCAAATCTCCTTTCTCAAAGAGAACATCACGCCTATGTTTATCAGCCGCTCTCTTATACTTAATCGAAGACTTCTCGAGATTAGCTATTGCTTATGAATGGATTGATTTAAGACAAAGTGACAAAGTCAACAACGGAGCCATGGAATCTTGTGCAATCCTGTAAGGTTGATAAATCCAGTGGGCCTCGTGGAACCTGACCGTAGATCATCTAAAAAGGAGACATTCTTGAGATGCGATTAGTTACAAGGTTGTGTGCAAACTCGGCTTGTGGTAGTGACAAAACCGTTTTTACGCTTCTTTTATCAAATCATAAAGTATGGTGGTGAGTAGAGAGAGGGTTTATTGTACCAAAATTCGGAAGTGCTTGTAAACAACCTATCTAATACGAGATCCTAGTTCAAGTTAATCTAGCATCCTGTCACAATGATAGATCCTAAAAATATGCTAAGCTCGCAAACTAGCAAATAGGACAAAATAGACTAAAGACAAAAACAGAACAAATCTAAAAATTTCTAAACAGAGAAATGAAGCTAAAACAGAGTATAAAATATGAAATAGGTTTTAAGCAAAGCTAAAGGGGAGGATCTAGAGGTTTGGGAGGTTGATCGGTGGCAAACTCGCCGATCCCACTCGTCGGATTCTTTGAGAAATCTCTAGACCAGAAGATAGGTTAGATCGGCCCGCTCTCGTGGTGAGGATCTTGATCCAGATTGGCTGATCCATTTCAACTCTCACCATGATCACGCAGAACCGGATGCATTAAGCCTTACCTAAATCGTCTAATTACCGATCCACATACTAGATCTCTCTTCGGTGGATTAAGCCATCACTAGCAAGGCACATGGTATCTGTTACCGTTAGCGCTAGCCTTCGGTCATGTCCAAATCGGATCTCTCTTGATCAGGGAGAGATCAGCATTAAGCTTAGCCTCACTAGAAGAGATCGGCGTTTTGATCGGTTAGCTAGGCGGTGGAATCAACGGATTCACCTCCGATCTCCCCATCCTCGAGATCCAAAGGGATCTACTCACTCCTTATTTTGAGAGGGCTGAGGATTGGGGTAGATTCCGATTGCATTAATAAAGTGAAGAAACTAAGAAAATGCAAGAAGAAAAGATGACGAACACAAGCAATACTAATTCATTCAATTCATAAACATTCAAAGAGTACCGACCTTAAACAAGCTTAAATGAAAACAACAATAAAAATAGAGAGAGTTTTTCAGCTAAAACATCAGATAAAATGATAAGAGTGTCAATAGGGGTATTTATAGGGTCATTCTCATAACCCTAATGGTCAAGCCGACTTAAGTTGGTCAACCAGGCGGTCAGTGAAACTTCCCTCGGTGTCCTTGCGCGAGCTTTGGCACCAAGGAACGCTTCACTTCTCTGTCCTCATGGTTCTTGTCTGAGTTGCGGCTCTGAGTGTGACCTTCGATGTGAAGAGGGATGGGTCTTGGTTCTGCATAGGTCTTTCCTCGGTGATAGATTGAGGTAAGTCACCGAGGTGCCTTTGTTGAGCGTTCTAGGTGTTCCTCACCTTGCGATCCGTGAGGCAGCGATCTGAGGGTGCACAATCATTTTTGACTTAGACGTTCCAGCAGCTGCTCCAATTTTCCTTAGCTCCTGTTTTTCTCCTTTTCTGCTCCTTTACCTAGATAAAGTCCAAAACTCCAAATACAAATGCAAAGAATGCAAAACTAACCTAAACAGACCTAAATGCAAAGAAAGTCTAGCTAGATGAATAAAAAGTGACCTAGAATAAGACATGAAAACCATTAAAAATTACACACATCAGCTCCCCCAAACGTAGATCTTGCTTGGCCTCAAGCAAGTGCAATGATCTAAGATGGAAAAACTGCACACAAAGTGGGAACATCTCATCCAACGACTACTTGTGTAAGCTAGAGTAAAATCCACATGTGGGCTCTGTCATTTTGGAAACCGCAATATAGTCATTCTCAAGAATAGCACCCAGCCTATAGATTCCTAGTCCCTAAGTTGGTCTCTAAAGGTCCAAGTCTAATTCCTTATTTCTTTTAGGTGCGGTCATCAAAAGAGACTTAGAGATCAACGCGTACATAATTCAACTTCCCTAAGCTTAGCATGATCACTTTTCAACTCAAATGGTTCCCTATCATTCATTCTTTTGCTTCCCGCTTATTTATTCTTTTCTTTCTTTTGTTTTCTTTTTCTCTTTTTATATGCCCTTTTGGATTTTCCGAAGTTGGCTTACACAAACATGAAAGGCTACGGGTTTACGCCTCCTTCCAAGTTGCTTCACCAACCCGCATATGGAGTAAGCAGCGGATATACACGGGCGTGAAAGGCTATGGGTTCACACATCCTTCCAGCCGCTTCACCTTTACTACTTACTCGGTTTGGCGGGTAGCTTTCATTTTTTCATTTTTTCACTTAACTTGAGAGGGTTTTACCATATACACATAATGGAGCATGCTGAACATAAAGAATAAAGGTATTTGATGCATCTCTAGGCTATAGATTGGCGATTCAAGTTCAGTTTTAGAAGGAATCAAACAAGGCCTTTTCAAAACGCAATCCAAGCAAAGTTCACTAAGGTGAATGATCCGCCCAAAAACTTTCTAAAATGGCTATTTAGCAATCAAGAGCATTCACAATGGTTACTAGCTAACTTAACAAGGTTTCCCATCATCACGATCATTCCTACACAACAAGTTCGAATGTATGAATCCTATATGAATGCAACCTAAAGACAAAGCTAAATGGATGCAACTACATGATAACTCTATTTTTTTGGATTTACTTTTCAAATTTTTTTTGTTTTTATCTATGCCTTGAATACTATGAAATGCAACAACCAAATGCAAAAAAGAAAAATTTAAATGGATTTTTACAACCTAAGTGAATGCATGCAAAACGGAAAATAAGAACACAAGAAATAATGTGAGAGTACTCTGGACCCCTCCCCCAAACTCAAATCACATAGTCCCTTGTGTGCATAAAAGTCTAAGAGAGTTGTCTAGACAAACAAGAGACGAAAACAAAGAAAATAAAAAATGTATGTAGAAAGGGTTTGAAGAATGGTACCCAAAAATCGAAAATGTGAGCAGTTGAGGCGTTCATGTCTTGAAGAGTGTAACTGTGAGGGTTTGGATATCCTCGTGGAGCCAATCCTTCGCAAGGTGCGATGTGCTGCGGTCTGTCTGAATACTCCTTGCGGTTGTGCTCGACAAGGGAAGCATGCGAGGGATCTGGCTGAGATGTCTGTCCTTGTTCTGTCTGGTGTCTATGGCTCTTCTTTCCTATCCTTTTGTACACCCGTGACATGTCCATTGATCAGTGTTGAGGTTGCTCTTGATGTGCTTCATGAGAGCTGGTACCCACTGAGGTTGAATGCCTCCTCGCTGGTGCGACAAGTCATGTGTGCGAGGCCGAGGCGCCATTCCTCTGATTGATGATTTCAGCCCATCAGTCGCCTTCCATAGTTCTTTGCGCTCGCTCTGTCACTCCTCCTTTTCCTTTGCAAAGCCTTTCACCTTCTTGAGTAACCACTTTCCGATTCGCTTGTGGGCTTCCTTGGTTGCGGTGCCCTGATTCTTCTCAGTGAACTCCTCGAAAAGGTAGAATTCCAGATCAACATCCTCCTCAGCCTGCTAGGGTTGCTGCCATCGCTGGTCTTCACTGATTAGGACCGCGAGGGGTGGGATGAAAGTCATGTTTCCCTTTTATTGAGTGAAATGTACCCAGAACAAGGGAGAGCGATTCTAGCGTCCTTCTTCTCCGGTTGATCGAACTTGTACACGGCTCGACCTTCAACCTCTCCCTTAGAAAAGAGGCCCGCTCCTTGAAGGTACCTCATATCCATGGAATTGAGGTTCAACCCAATTATTATCATCCGTGTTCAAGGGTACTCCACTTGCTTCGAAAATTTGGGCAACCACTCCACTTATGTAGATATGCTTTGCTTTGCCAGTTTTTCTTTCTGCTTGTGTCATCGCCCGACTGCGGTAGGTTAGAAGATGCTTTCCCAAGACAAATGACATGCCGGAATTTCAATCATCTCCTGCAATTTGCATGCCACTTGGAGTAGACCTAACTATTTTGTTCATCGCCATCACCATCACCATAATTTGCATTTCTCCGAGGTTAATCAGCACGGTGGAGGGTCTAGCAAAAAGTATATTGGCGATGGCCCTTCTTGCATTTTTGATGGTGGGGTTCCGGATCCAGTTCCTTTTACTCTGTGATGAGTCATACGCCCTGCAACCTGTCAGCATGTTCCACACCTCGTCGCTCTCATCGCCACCAATTTCTGGGTACACCGAGTCTCTAGATGGGAAGCCGAAGATCCTATCCATCTATTTGAACGTCACCTTGTATAATTTGTTGTACACCATGAACGTTATGTATCCGGATCCCTTCTTCTTCATCAATTCGGGCTCTTTCTTTGAGTAAACCCGGAGATCCACAGTTGCTAGAAATTGCAAAGTCTCCTCAATGTAGGAGCTCGCCATGCTATACATGGAGACTTTGACCCCCAGCGAGGTGAAGATCCTGTCCACATCCTCGGTTATATTCAACATGTTCCTTGTCCCGATATGCAGAAAATAGATCCCTTCAATACCCATCATCTTGAGAGCCTCGTATGCTTGGTTGGAGTTGTTGGCTTCTCTTGCGGCTTTTCCTTTTTTTCTCCGCTTGCCTTTCCTCGTAGGTCATCCTCGCCTCCTTCTCTGAGTAACTGCTTTGTTTTAAATCCTCAATGTCTCTCTGGTACTTGGTCGTCTTTCCTTTTTTCCCCGCTTCAGATCTGGTTGTCTACTTCTCCTCGCTCTCATACTCGGCGTCCAGAGGCGAGGACTGACCGTACTCGCTGTCAGAATCACTATCCTCACTGGTGGATGGCGAGATGATCTGCTTCCCCTTCCTTTTTTATTGAGCAGAGCTTCCTTCACCGTGCACATACTTCCAATCCATCGGTTCACCCACCCACTTTCTTACTGTCTTTTTGATCGGAATTTCTCTCCTCATTTGAACTCCTGCATCGTCCTTGTCCTCTGTTTCCATAATGCAACGGCGAGTTCTGGGTTTGCTGCTCCTCTCCATGCGAATCGGTGATGAATCTTCCAATCCCGCCTCCATCTCATTCTGTCCAACTCTTCTTGCGTCATGCATGAACTTGCTGCGGAATTCCTTGACCTTTCTCTTATCTCTTGAAGATATGTTTGATGAGAGTAAGGCTTCTTAAATCAGAGAACTTGAACTCACTAAACATACTCGCCGACGGTAAAAGAAAAGAGTGCTTGGTGCGTTGTTAGCTTGAGAGTGAATGAGGGAGCAGAGGTAAGAGGAGCAGAATATATAGGGGACTTGTGTAGGGCTTTCCGGAGACAAATTAGGAAGGAGAGAAGAGACAATTTTGGTTTCCCATGCCTCGCAAATTATCCTCGCACTCTGACTGCATCCGGACCATCGATTTCAAATTTTGAAATCTTAAGCAATCTCAACTGTTGGATTGGTCCGACCTTGATTTGACCATTCCTTGATTTTAGCCAAAGTTGTTAGCTCATGGGCCCTACTTGGTGAGCTAGAACAAGATACCCTTCCTATTCTTATGTACCCGACAGCCTATCTCCTCGCTTCTTCTCCTCGCGGCCAATACCAAGGCTTGAACATCCATTCAGAAAAACCAAGTTTGAACTGCTCTCGTTGCTCTGCCCCTTGACTATTCTGAGTCTTGATTAGCTCCCTGTTTTTGGCAATAACTAAAACCATAAAAAATTAGCCACATTATCGAAATAAGCTTAGTGTGAGGCACTTATATGATTAAGCTTTATGTTCAAGAATTCACTAAATGGCAAGTGTGTTTTAAACGCAACGAGATTCATCTCGCTAGAACTCTATATATAAGGATACTAAAGTGTGCAAGTAGGTCCATGAGTGGTGTTCAAGCCAATGTGAACACTACTCGCACACCTTCCTCTACCTCATGCCCTGAGCGATTCTTGTTCCTTGCCAAATTCATCTCATTCCTTCCCTCTTTTGTCCCCAAGGATCAAATGCGAGGGACGCTTGTTCTTGGCTTGTTGAGGGTATCACTTCCTCAAACCTACCAAAAACGATGCCAAGATGATACTCTTCGTTCCCTTGTACCTGAGACACAGATTGACATACCAAATACCCATAATAACAAAGATAAAAGAAAAGTGTTCTCAAAAGAAGACAAAGGTAAAACGACTTTAAACAAAATTAAAACGAGTTTGAAAAGTAAAGGATAAAAATGAGATTCCCTCCCAAGTGGGCTTGTTTAGAGTCACAAGATTGACTCTCCATACTCCTCTAGTATGGGTTTGTGAGGGAAACCAGAGCTCCCTCGTTTACTTCCTCGGCCATTCCTCTGATAGTTCTTTCGATCTCAAAACATTTTCCGTTGATACTGGACTTCTTTTTTCCTTCTTTTAGGTCGAACATCATTCCAATACCTTCGCCAACCTTCAACTCAATGGTTCTGTTCCTTACGTCAATCAATGCTCCTATTGACGCCAAAAATGGTCTACCAAATAGTAGTGGATCCGTAGGCTCTTCATCCATCTCCAGTGCCATAATATTTGTTGGAACTAGAACGCTGCCAACATTCAAAAGTACATCCTCGAGCAGTCCCCTCGGCTTCCGGGTGGTTCTCTCCGCGAGGACTAATGATATCTTGCATTCCTTGAAGTTTGAGTACCCCAACTTCTGAGCAGTGATGAGTGGAATAAGACTGATATATGCCCCAAGATCATACAGGCAGTTGATGAACGTCAAATGGCCTACAGAACATGGAAGTGTAAAACTCCCTGGGTCATCCAATTTTTCCGCAATGAGCAAAATTGGTACCAAGAGTAATCCGGATGTTCTGGTCCCAATAGCCATGCATTCTTCCTCCATTTCCATGAGAGTGTCCTTCAAAAACTATTTGTATTGAGGGATTAAAGCAAAAGCATCCAAGATGGGGATTTTCAGCTCAATACCGTTCATTTGTTTGTCAAAAAGGACCCTTTGCTTCTCAACTTGATTCTTCTTCAATCAAGAGGGGAAAGCTGCTTTAGCTTTCGTGGCTATCATAGATGCAGCTCCTTCAGTTTTGTTCTGCTGGGGAGCATCTGATTCTTCTCCTCGCTGCACAAGCCTGCGAGGGATTACCTTGAGTTGTGTGGAGTTGGCGGTTTTTCCAGCAACCAGACTCTCATCAGCCTCTCCTTGCAGCTCTGGCCTGCGAGGTGTGTCCCCGAGTTGTTCATATCTGGCTTCTACTTTGATTTGTTCTTCCCCCCCTTCTTGAATAACATTGTCCTCAGTGTGGTCCTTCGGTTTAATAACTGGTGGAAGCACTTTACCGGTACGAAAAGTGATAGATTGGGTCGTGTACTCCTTAGGGTTTTAGACGACTTTCCCGGGAAGTTGGCCGGTGGTCTTTGTTGATGAGGATGCTTGATTGCTCTCCACATATTTCAATCTTGCATTGAGAGTCTCAAATTTGAGATCATTGTAAGTAGTGTCAATGCGACCATGTACCTCTCTAAACTTTTTAGTGATTTCCGTTTGATGAGCGGTTTGGCATTGGAGTATTTGTTGAAGCATATTCGTGACGTCCGGTGAACCATCTTGTGTGGATTGTGGTTGTGTTGCAGCTGGTGTTGGTTTGAGACTTTGTTTCCATTGCTCCTTTGGAATCCATGCCCTTTTCTTTGGCGGATAGACCTGATCTTGTGGGTTTTCTACGTTCATACTTCTATAGCTCAAGTTTAGGTTTTGTTTGTATCACCCACGGTTTAGATCCTCCTTGATTTTGGACAAAGCAAATTTCTTCAACTTGTTCATCCTCTCCTTCTTGTAACATCAGCTCTTCAACGAGATTTACTTGCTTTGTGTGGACCATAAGCAGCTTATCCAACTTCTCATGTAGCTGTTTCAACTCTTTGCGCGCGGATGTGTCAGAATCAAAAGTACTCCTTACAGCTCGGTCATACTCTTCGCCATATTGACCATCAGCTAGAGCGAGGTTCTCTATGGGTGCTCTTCCCTTGGCAATCTCTTGTTGCAAAAAGCTTATGTGGCTTGCAGTATCAAGGAGCATGCGGATCCTCGGGTAGACTCCTCAGTAGAAGTTGTTGAGGATAGTGTCCTCTAGGAAACCGTGATGTCGTCATTGAGACTGATATGTCTTGTATCGGTCCCACGCCTCGGCAAGCGATTTGGTGCTTTGCTGCACAAAGTTGGAGATATTATTCTGGAGCTTGGCTATCCTCGAATTTGAGAAGAACTTGGTGAAGAATATGCATTTGCAGCCCGGCCAAGTTGTTATGGTGCATGTGGGAAGGTCTTTCTCCCATTGGTGTGCTCTGTCTCCAAGGGAAAAGGGAAAGAGTCTTAGCTTCAGTGCGTCCTCACTCACTCCATTGATGAGAGTAAGTGTACATAACCTCTCGAACTCGTCAAAGTTGGTCGAGGGGGTCCTCCAAAGGTAAGTCGTGGAATTTGTTTTTTTGGACCACTGAGATTACTCCACTTTTAATCTCAAAGTTTTTAATCTAGATCGTCGGCGGTTGGATCCCGTTCCATTGAGTATGAATGCTCGGAGCATCGCTCGCACCAATGTAGCAAGGGCAGCGAGCTTGAGGTTGTACTCGCGCCTGGTGGGCGGTTTCATTAGGTAACAGTGGTATTCCAGTTGTACCCGGTGTTATATTGTTCAGATCGGGCTACGACAGCTGCATTCTCGTGTGCTGGCATCTTATTTCACGAGGAATGAGGTTGATGTTGTCGATGAGTGGCTAAAGGTTGTGAGAGTCCTCCGAACGCGTGTGCATCAACTGATCAACTTGGTATGACTACTCGCTTAACTCAGAGGAGTTAAGGTGAGGTTAAAGATTCTGAGTCTGTCCTCGGTCCCAAAAGTCGATATTAACGTGCGAGGCCTGCATGGACAAAACAACGACTTGCCAATATGATTGAAGCTTGGTCCTAATAGATCCAAGCTGTATGAAGAAAAGACAAGTTATCTAAGCAGTAACACACAACTTGATCCTAAGACTAGTAAATAATAAATTGAAACAAGCAAAATTCTGATTTGGCAAAGGCGCCAATTTGGTAAAAGCATTTTTGCGCTTCTTCTATCAAATCATAGAGTATGGTGGTGAGCAGAGATGGTTTGTCGAACCAATACTTGGAAGTGCTTGTAAACAACCTATCTAATTCCAGATCCTAGTTCAAGTTAATATAGCATCTTGTCACAATGATAGATCCTAAATATGGTAAGCTCGCAAACTAGCAAATAGGACAAAATAGACTAAAGACAAAAACCGAATAGAAGTTAAAATTTCTAAGCAGAGAAATGAAGCTAAAACAGAGTATGAAATGCGAAATAAGGTTTAAGCAAAGCTAGAGGGGAGGATCTAGAGGTTTGGGAGGTTGATCAGCGACAAACTCACCGATCCCACTCGCTGGATTCTTTGAGCAATCTCTAGACCGGGAGATAGGTTAGATCAGCCTGCTCTCGCGGTGAGGATCTCGATCTAGATCGGCTGATCCATTCTAACTCTCGCCGTGATCACAGCGAACCGGATGCATTAAGCCTTGCCCTAATCGTCTAATGACCGATCCACATACTAGATTTCTCTTCGGCGAATCAAGCCATCACTAGCAAGGCACATGCTCTCCGTTGCCGTTAGCACTAGCCTTCGGTCACAGCCCAAATCAGTTCTCTCTTGATCAGGGAGAGATCAGGATTAAGCTTAGCCTCACTAGAAGAGATCAGCGTTTTGATTGGTTAGCTAGGCTGCGGAATCAACGGATTCACCTCCGATCTCCCCATCCTCAAGATCCAAAGGGATCTACTCGCTCCTCATTTTGAGAGGGCTAACTATTGGGTTATATTCCGATTGCATTAATAAAGTAAAGAAGCTAAGAAATTGCAAGAAGAAAAGATGAAGAACACAAGAAATACTAATTCATACAATTCATAAACATTCAAAGAGTACTGACCTTAAACAAGCTTAAAGGAAAACAACAATAAAAATAGAGAGAGTTTTTCAGCTAAAACATCAGATAAAATGATAAAAGTGTCATTAGGGAGTATTTATAGGGTCATTCTCATAACCCTAATGGTCAAACCGACTTAAGTTGGTCAACCAAGCGGTCAGCAAAACTTCCCTCGGTGTCCGTGCACGAGCTTTGGCACCGAGAAACACTTCACTTCTCTGTCCTCGTGGTTCTTGTTTGAGTTGAGGCTCCGAGTGTGACCTTTAATGTGAACAGGTATGGGTCTTGGTTCTGCATTGGTCTTTCCTCGCGGCAGATAGATTCAGGTAAGTCACCGAGGTGGCCTTTGTTGAGTGTTCAGGGTGTTCCTCGCATTACGATTTGTGAGGCAGCGATCCAAGGGTGCATGATCATTCTTGACTTAGATGTTCCAGCAACTGCTTCATTTCTCCTTAGCTCCAGTTTTGCTCCTTTTCTGCTCCTTTACCTAGATAAACTTCAAAACTCCTAATGCAAATGCAAAGAATGCAAAACTAACCTAAACGGACCTAAATGCAAAGAAAGTCTAGCTAGATGAATGCAAAGTGACCTAGAATAAGACTTTAAAACCATCAAAAATCAAACACATCAGGTAGCTTAGATTCCCATGAGCAAATATTGTCTTCAACCAAACAGTGTAGCATACTTCTAAGTGATATGTTTGTAACTTAGGTTTACCAATCTGTTTCTGGACGATATGTAGTACTCATATCTAAATTGGTGCCCAAGAGTTTCCATAAATACCTCTGAAAGTGGCTCAAGAAACGAGTATTTCTGTTTGAAACAATCGAGCAGGGAAAAATATGTAGTCTATTGATGTCATGAAAGAACAATTGAGCCACTATAACTACATATGTTGTCTTCTTATAGGCGACAAAATAGGACATCTTAGAAAAATGATCTACAACCACAAAGATCGAATCATTACCTTTTTGGGTTCGAGACAAGTCTAAGACAAAGTCCATGCTTATGTCTGTCTATGGTTTCATCGGTATTGGTAGGGGAAAATAAAGACCTGCATTCTTCACGCCTTCTTTACTTTGCTGACAAGTTCGACATCATTCAACATAGTGCATTACATCGCGCCTAAGGTGTGGCCAAAAATATGATGCGTTCACCAGCTGGAATGTTTGATCTCTCCCTACATGGCCTTCTTTGTGCAATTCATGAATTATCTGAGTGCGCAAGCTACTCTCAGGGACACAATCTGGTTTCTTCTAAAGAGAAATCCATCAACAAATGTGAACTCCATGTGTATTCCCAACTGAACATCTCGTAGTATCGGCCCAGAATAAGGATCAGTTCCATATAAGTCTGCAAATGTTGAGAAACCCGAGTCTTAGGTATAGCGCATTGTGACCAAGCAATGTCATCTAGACAAAGCATCAGCAAGCTTATTCAGCTTACTCGATTGGTAGCGAATGCTAAAAGTAAATGTTGGAGAAAAGCTATACATGTAGCATGACAAGACGAAACTTTGTTCTTGCTATCGAGGTGCTTGAGTGCATCATGATACGTGTATAAGATGAACTTCTTATGGAAAAGGTAATGTTTCCAATGCCTAACTGCTTGAACCACTGCATAAAATTCGATTTCATAGGTGCTATATCTACTTCTCGCACCAGATAGCTTTTCATTGTAAAATGCTATTGGTCGTGTAACTTGACGCAAGACCGCTTCAATACCTAGTTTGGAAGCATCGCTATGTAGTTCAAAAGTCTGCTCAATATCCAGTAAGGCAAGTATAGGTGTAGAAGTGAGTTTTAACTTGATCTCAGAAAATTATGTTTCCGCAATGGGTGTCAACAGGAAGGAGTTCGCCTTCATACACGCAGTGAGTGGCACCATAATGGTGCTAAAATGCCGGATGAAATGCCTGTAAAATGAGGCTAAACCATGGAAGCTTTGTATGGCAGCCACGAAGCTAAGTGTCAGTCAATCACGTATGGCTTGAACCTTGACATGTCCATATTCAAGCCTTCTTTAAAAACAACGTATCCATGGAACATAACGCTCTCAACTCAAATTCACATTTGTGACATGAGACAAAGGATGATTCTCTGCAAAGTCATCAATACCTCATGTAGATGTTCTCTATGGTCTCGCATGGATGAACTGAAAATTAAGATGTCATCAAAGTACACGACGACAAACATGTCAATGAATGGTTGTAACACCTGATTCATCACCCTCATGAATGTACTCGGTTCATCGAAGAGTCCAAATGGCATGACCAACCATTCAAATAGGCTTTCCCGAGTCTTGAATGCTGTTTTCCATTCATCTCCAGGTCGTGTGCGTATTTGGTGGTAACAGCGCTTGAGATCAAGTTTTGAAAAGACTAAAGCCTTGCCCACTTGGTCAAGCAAATCGTCGAGGTGCGGAATAGGAAACAGTATCGAATTGTCACTTTGTTATGGCCCTGCTATCAATACACATACTCCAAGATCCATATTTCTTGGGTATGAGCAAAGCTGCTGATGTACCTCATTTTTATCGGTTTTTAGCTCACTAGTTCTCATATTCTTAGAGTCTTTGTTAATATTTTAGAGTCTTTACAGGTACAAAACATGCTCAATCTGGATTATGCACATGAAGCATGGGTCAGAGCAAATCAAAGCGATTCCGGCATTTCTACAGTATATCAGGATCGATCGATCCTCACTTAGATCGATCGATCCTCACTTAGATCGATCGATCCCATACCTCAGCGAGAGTTGTGTCCGATGTGTTGATCGACCAGCCAAAGCTTGATCAATCGGTCATCTCACCACCAAGACCTTGTGCCCAACCTATGGATCAACCTTGCGTCCCAGGATCGACCGTTCCAACCTTTCGAAGTGTTTTGTTCCCGACGTGGAGATCGACCAGCTACCGCTGAGATTGACCGATCTTAGCCTAGATTGATCAATCTACATCTGGATTGATCGATCCTTGAATTCGGGCCTAATTTTCCTGTTTTGTATTTACGAATTTTTAAGGCTGATAAAAACCAATCTATTTTGATTTTTATGAGAGAACGATTACTTTTGACGAGTGAGATTTTTGTAAGAAAAGGAGAAGAATTCCTTTTCAATTTTGAGAAGCTTTCTAAATCCTTATTTCTCTTTTGCACTTGAATGATCTTTTTTTCTTCCATGAAATTGTCTCCTGCAATCATGTTTGTTTAGTTCCATAATCAGGTTTAGGGTTTTCTAGGGAATTAGGATTCAATACTTTAGGAACATATAGGGCTCGATTTTGTGTGTTACTATTTGTTGCTGAGTGTAACGCTTAGATTAGAGTGATCACCTATTCTATGATCTTAGGTTATTTAACTTTCCAAAAGCCTGTTTGACACCTGAACTAGCATAGGTAAGAAACTAGTTCTTAACCAACGAAAGCTGATGTTAAGGCTAGTTATGGAGATTTTAGACCCAATCGATAAAGCATGTTTACAACTCTAGGACCAACGATAGGTTTATAAACATAGTAGTAGGCATAATGATAGTGGATTTGCTATAATTCTAGGTCTAAGTCAAGAATTGGTTAAATGTATGCACTTAATAGTCTTCCTGAATTCCCGATACATGATGTCTTTAATATTGAGTTTTACATCACCTTTAATCGTTTAAGTTGTTAGTTCTTATCACCTCTCTAATTGTTTTGACTTAGCTTGAGTTAGAATTGAGTGATCAATAATGTAATTCTTGGTTCTTCGTGGATTTGATCCCTAAGTACTACTACTACGTTTTATGTGCACTTGCACTAGATTACTAGAGTAAAATCTAAGTACAGTAAGTTTTTGGAACCGTTGCCAGGGAACCAATTGGTTGCCTTTTGATTGAGATTTGATTTCTAGTCTAAGTCTTTTTACTTACGTTTTTCATTTTTGTTTTCCTTTTATTCTATTTTCATGTTTATTGTAAGGGGAAGCCAAGGCTCTGAAAACCTTCTGAACCTCGAATAAGAAACCCTTTCTAGGATTGAGAGAGAGAACAGCACAGCAAGAGCAATAAGTCAACATAATCCTACTGATCCTGAGGCTCGCATTAATGACCCAGAGAATCACGATGTACAAGCCACAGTTGAGCAACTGCAGAGAGAATTGGCTCGGCTCAGCCGTCAACAGGAACAACCTCAGCATCAAGCGATTGGCGATTTGGATGTCCCTCACCAATACTATCAGAATAGATCTATTATTCACCCGCCACCAATTCAGAGGCAAGATTATGAGATCAAGCCTCAGGTGACTGGATTGGTCAAGCAGTACGTTTTCAATGGTCTTCCAGGCGAGAATCCTATGGATCACATAGAGAATTTCGAGTATATATGTAGCACTACAAGTTCAAATGGAGTCCCTGCAGACTATGTTAAGTGCAAACTTTTCCATCATTCGTTTTCTAACAAAGCATCTAAATGGTTGAGGTCTTTACCTCCTGGGTCACTTACTACATGGGAAGAAATTCGAGCTGCATTCTTGGATCAGTTCTACACCAAGTCAAAGACTACTGCACTAAGGAATAAGATCACTGCTTTTCAACAACACTCTGGTGAGTCCTTCAGTGATACTAGGGAAAGATTTAAGAAATACCAGCGGGATTGTCCACATCACGAGTATTCAGATGAGTAGCTCCTGAACATCTTCTATGGTGATGTTGATTATGATTATAGGAACTCTCTAAACACAGCTTATAATGGGGATTTCATGACTAACATGACGGATGAAGCTTTCACCCTTATCGAGAACCTAGTGGCAAGTTGACATACCTCATTTTTAAGTGTTTTGAGCTCATTAATTCACATGTTTTCAGAATGTTTGTTTGCATTATAGAGCCTTTTCAAGTAGAAAATAGGTTAAATTCGGATTATACCCTCAAAAGCTTGGTTAAGGATGAATAAGAGCATTTTGGAATTTCACCCGTAGAGCAGCGATCGATCGATCTACTGCCTTGATTCATCGATCCTTGATGTTCAATAAGAGCTACGCTCGATCCGTTGATCAACCAAGCCTTTTTAAAGATCGAGCATTCAACCTATATCGATCGATCTATGCCCTTAATCGATCGATCCTCGAAGCTAACAAGGAGAAAACCTAATTTTTTCTATTTTACACCTGCGATTTTTAGGCACTATATAAGACCAATTTTCATTATTTTATAAAAAAACCATTGTTACGTGATCAGAACCTGTAATTGAGTTTTTGGGAAAAGAGTTTCGATCCCCACACAATTGGAGAGGAACTCTAAACCCTCTTATTTCAATAAAATTTACTTTTATGCTTTTTATTCTGTTTTGCAATATGATCTCATTCACCATGTCTAAGTAGTTCCCCAATCAAGTTTAGGATATTCTAGGGCTGCAGGGAATTGATGAATTGTGAACAAATAGGTATTGCTTGATGTGTTCTCCACCTAATCGACAACCTTATGCTTAGATTAGAGTAGCTAACTAATCTATGATCTTAGATTACCTAACATTCTAAAAGCTTGTTAGGAATTAGATCCTCCTTAGGTGAGCAATTATTTCTTAACTGCGATAGCTAATCTTAAGGTTGATTGTGGACTTATTAGACCCGATCGATAATGCATACTAGCCTCTTGGTACCAACGATAGTTAGGATCACTAGGTTTTTGGATATAGTAATTGATACCATGATAGTGGATTGGTTATAAATTTATGTGTTGGTCGAGATTGTAGAATGAATGTTTCTTGAATAGTTTCCTGGTTCGAATTCCCTTTATTTCCCGATAAACTTCCTAAGCTTGGTGTTGTAAATCATTGATTGTTAATCGTTAGTTTTGTTTCAATTTAGTTTACAACCAAATTTCTATTCGTCTTAGCTCTAGTTTAGTTTCAGAATTGATAGTGTGATAACTTGGTCCTTGTGGATATGATCCCTAGATTATTACTCAATTTGTTGTGCACTTGCAGTAGAGATATAAGGTAAAACTTGAGTAACACCAAGTTTTTGGCGCCGCAGCTAGGGACCAAGATTGTCGCTTTTCGATTGACTACTGAATTTTAGTCTAAGACATCTTTTATTTACATTTGTTTTTGTTTATTTGTTTCTGTTTCTCAGGGTATGACTACTATGGACAATCCTGAGGATGTCACGAATGGTCACTAGGACCAAGATCAAAAAGCTACTGTGGAAAAGTTAATGAGAGAGATAAAAGAGCTAAAAAGAGAACGAGATGCAAAGGCTCAACACCAAGCTATCGGGGAAGTGGATACTCCTCATATTCACTACAAGAATCGATTAGCGATTTCTATACCTCCATTGCATGGGGTTACCTATGAGTTGAACCCAAAGTTGATAGCACTAATTAGGTAGTTTCCATTCCATGGATTTCCAGCTGAAAACCCGATGGACCACATAGAGAATTTTGAAGAGATATGTAGCACTACAGCACCAAGTGGGATTCCTGAGGATTATGTTAAGTGCAAGCTCTTCAAGTTCTCATTGGAAGGTAATGGTTTGAGGTGGATCAAGCCTCTTCCTCCAGCTTCGTTGACTTCTTGAGATGAAATTAGTGATGCCTTTTTAGATCACTTCTTCACCAAAGCTAAGACCAATCAGCTCAAAAATCAGATTTCACACTTTCAACACCATGAAGATGAGTCCTTTAGTGATGCTTGGGAATGTTTCAAAGGGTACAAGAGAGACTGCCCGCATCATGGGCTTAGTGATGATCATATTTTGAAATTATTCTATGGAGGTGTGAATTGGGAGTATGGACGATTGTTGAATGCAGCAAGCAAGGGAGATTTCATGACCAATACAAAGGAGAACGCCTATGCCTTGATCAACAATCTGGCTGCAAGTTCAAGTAATCTAAGCATGGTTAAGGAACCTTATAGCGATGATGAATAAGGTAGTTTTCGGTCACGGAAGATTGATGGAATTAGTGAGAAGTTGGATGAATTCATTGCAACAAGTGGAATCAAGAAGAAGAGGACTATGCATAACTGTGAGACACAAGTAGAGATGGATACAGGGTATGCAGATTCAATATTGATGTCTAACAACTCTTATTTATCGTCTAGTCAACTATCTACACCAAAGAGTTCCTCAGGTAGTAGTCAAGATGAGATTAAGTCTATGTTACAATAACTCATACAGGGACAGCATCATACTACATCTGAGATGAATGCAAGGGTAGATAGGTTGTACACAGAATTTGGCTCGAAGTATGACTATCTTATTGCTTAGGTACAATAATCGAATTCATCTCCTTCCCATTATGATAGCTACCAAGAATGTAATGCTTTAGCATTAAGAAGTGGTAAGCACCTAGAACCTCCAATGAGGAAGCCATCAGGAAAGGATGTGATGATAGATATTGAGGATGACGAGGAAGATAGAGGAAAAAGGGACAATTTTGATCTGGAGGGAGTCAGAGATCAGCAACTGTTCTAGAGAGGACCTATGTACCAAAGCCTCCATACCCTATTCCACCAAAGAAGTCTCGAAAAGATTTGGAAGTTGCTAAGTGCAAAGAGATGCTTGCAGATTTGAATGTAAGGTTACCTTTTCTTGATGCTTTGCAGATGATGCCATCCCTCAAGAGCTATGTAAAGGGGCTGGTGACAAACAAGTTTATAGAAGAAGAGAAGGTTATGATGATCACTCAAGACTGCAGTAATGTACTTCAAAACAAGCAGCTCAAAAAGGAAGAAGACCCTGGACGATTTGTGCTTTTGATAGAGATTGGTTTTCTTGTGTTTGCGGAGGCTCTTTGTGACCTTGGTTCAACTGTTAACCTAATACCATATTTTGTAGCATTACGCCTTGGGTATACAGACTTCAAGAGTACTAGAATTTCTTTGATCTTTGCTGACCATTCGGTCAAACTCCCGGTTGGTATTCTTGAAGATTTGCATTTAAAGATTGGGAATGCTCTTATGCCAACAGACTTTGTGGTTCTCAAACTCGATGAAGAACCTAAGGACCCTTTGATTTTGGGGAGGCAATTTCTTAAGACTATAGGAGAAATGATTAATATGAAGAATGGTAGAATGGACCTCCATTTAGGTGATATGGTTATGAGATTCGAGATGGACAGAATGCTGAAGAAGCCTATGCTTAATGGGATGACATTTATGGTCGATGCTTCTGAGGAGATCACAGATCAAGTGACTGATGAGATTCTAACTGAGGATCCCCTTGATGTAGTACTCATAGGGACAAAATCACAGTATGGGTTTCTCAATGAGGAAGCAGCTATTTATGCCAAGATGTTGGATTCGAGCAAGACAATTAAGCAGATGGTCGCTTATTTAGCCTTGGATGCACCTAAGCCATCGATCACATCATCTCTGGACAATCCTTGGAGCGAACTCAAGGCGCCTACGGTCTAGCTTAAAAAACTTCTTACAAGGCTAAGGTACGCTTTCCTTGGGCCTAATTTGACTTATCTTGTGATTATGAATGCTAAGTTGAACAATGCTGAAACTGCTAGACTGTTATGCGAACTTCGTAAGTGTCATAGAATAATAAGCTATTCCTTAGATGATATTCCTAGAATCTCCCCCAAGTTGTGTATGCATAGGATTCACTTGATAGATGAGTCTAAGACCTCCATAGAGAACCAAAGGCGTTTGAATCCTAACCTTAAAGAGGTTGTTAAGAAAGAGATCATGAAACTGTTAGAAGCAGGAATTTATTCCCTATATCTGATAGTAATTGGGTCAGCCCTGTTCATGTAGTACCTAAGAAAGGAGGTGTGACTGTAGTTAAGAATGAGAACAATGAGTTGATACCTACTAGGACTGTTATACGACATAGAATGTGTATTGATTTCAGGAAGTGAATTCTTCGACTAGAAATGATTACTTTCTGATGCCCTTCATCGATCAAATGCTTGAGAGATTGGCTAATCATTCTTACTATTGTTTTCTAGATGGTTATTTAGGTTTCTTTTGGATTCCCATCCATCCAGACCATCAGGAGAAGACCACATTCACATGTCCTTATGGCACCTTTGCTTATCGCAGAATGCCATTCGGTTTGTGTAATGCACTAGCGACTTTTCATAGATGCATGATGTCCAATTTTACTGACATGATTGAGGATATTTTGGAAGTGTTTATGGATGAATGTTCTATATATGGCTCTGATTTCGCTCGCTGTCTTTCGAATCTTTCTAGGGTACTTCAACGATGTGAGGAGAAACACCTTGTGCTAAATTGGGAGAAGTGCCACTTCATGGTTAGAGATGGAATCTTCCTAGGACACAAGATATCTAGGAATGGTATTGAGATCGACAAAGCCAAGATCAACATCATGACCAGCCTGAAACCGCCAACCACTGTGAAGGAGGTGAGGAGTTTTCTAGGTCATGCGGGTTTCTATAGAAGGTTCATCAAGGATTCTTCAAAGCTAGTCACACCTTTGACATAACTGTTGTGCAAGGATGTCAAGTTCAATTTCACTAAGGAGTGTGAAGAAGGTTTCCTCACATTGAAGGGAGCTTTAGTGAGTGCATCGATTGTGCAGCCACCAGATTGGGACTTACCATTTGAGATTATGTGTGATGCAAGTGACTATGAAGTTGGAGCTATTTTGGGGCAGAGAAAAGACAAGAAACTGCATGTGATATACTATGCTGTCAAACTTTGGATGATGCTCAAAGGAAGTATGCTACAACAGTGAAATAATTTTTAGCTATTGTCTTTGCATTCGAAAAGTTTAGATCATATCTGGTTGGTTCTAAGGTGATTGTTCACATAGATCATGCAGCATTTAAATATCTCCTCTCCAAGAAGGATTCGAAACCTAGACTTCTTCGAGGAGTTCTCCTCCTTCAGGAGTTCGGTCTTGAGATTGGAGATAAACGAGGCATAGAGAATGGAGTGGTTGATCACTTGTCAATCCTTCGGGTCAATGACAGGTTACATTTGGATGACAGTTTGCGAGAAGAGCAGGTCTATTCCATTCATACCACATCGAGACCAGCTCGTTCATCTGCTCATATTTTGCGGGTTCTAGGTACACCATGGTTTGCTGAGATTGTTAACTACTTGGCTGCAGAAGTTGAGCCTCCTGCGTTTCATGGTTATAGGAAGAAGAAGTTCCTTCGTGACATCAGACACTACTATTGGGATGCACCTTATCTTTACAAGCAGTGTGCTGATGGAATTTTCAGACGATGTGTAACTAAGGATGATGTTTTAGGGATTTTGTTTCATTGTCATGCTTCTTCTTATGTAGGACACTTTGCAACGTTCAAGATTGTTTTGAAGGTACTACAGGCTCGTTTTTGGTGGCCAACCATGTTCAGGATGCTCATGCTTTCATCTCAAAGTGTGACTCATGTCAAATACAAGGGAATATTAGCAAGAGGAATGATATGCCTCAGAATTTCATACTCGAAGTTTAGGTTTTCGATGTCAGGGGTGTTCATCGGTTCATCGACCTGGAAGGTGCAGATCAATTGATCATACGGACCATTTGACGAACGCTCGATTCAACGATCGACCAAGCACATTGGATCAATTGATCAAGTATACCATGCTTCATAGATTCAATCGTTAGATCGATCCTAAATCAATCTACAGCTCGAGCAAACCCTGATCAATCTCTCACGGGCGAAGATCGATCGATCAAGGATACTGGTTCATTGTTTTCATTCCCTTCCTTTGATTTTCCTGATTTTTGTTCCTTTTATGCGAGTTTTTCTTTCTCACTCTTGTCATAACACCGGGACAATGTGAAATAAGGGATGCTCGTTGTTACTAATACACTTTTGATTACTTGTTGTCTTTTTGATATCTAAAAACCGATTGCTTAAGACTATGATTTTTGAGGATTGTTGCATGTCGTGAACTAAGTACCATCAATGTTTGTTTGTCAGGGATCGATTGACTATTAGAAAACCTAGAGACTTGACACTACTTTAGTACCACCATATCCATGTCGGTTTTTTGATGGATCTTGTGTTGGCTTCACCCTTAACCTGACTTAATCTTCTTGTCAAGGGGATTGGTATGCATCAGATCAAATACCTCTTTTAAGTCATGAAAGACTTATCTGTGTGAGTATGGTTCCCCTCTCTTAATCATTTCAAAGTGTTTGTGCTAAATCTGATTAATCTGAAGTAACTCGTTGATAAAGTTGTGCATGTGGTAAGCCAAGGGTAAAAGTTCTCTAATGATGATGCTTGTGTTTATGTAATGATGGTAGCCTGAGATTCATATTAATGATGGTGTCGATTTCTTGAACATTTTAGCTTACCGAGGAGAACTCCAATGAGGCTACTCTTGTCACATTATTTGAGTTACTAAAGAACCAACAAATAAAAAAATACAATGATACCCTAGGTAAGTAGGGAAAAATTTGTTGTGCAACCGGTAGAAAAAATAAAATGATACCCTAGGTAAGTAGGGAGAAATCGGCTGCAAAGTGAATGAAATGAGAGGAAAGGAATCATAGGAAGATACTCTTTCTGTTCAGGTTATGGCTGGAAAAGAATCCATGTATCCTTTGATCGATATTCCCTTGATGAGACCGCAATTACAAGCTTTAGGAAGTCGATATGGTGCACATGGATTGTGGAGTTCAGCTTGGGTAGTTGTCAAAGTTTGGGGGAAGTACAAGGTGGTCTTGATTCTTACTAATAAGTGTTGTGTGGTTTACTATGAGATTGATATGCAGTGCTCTGATGACGAATGAGTTCTTTAGAGTGGAATCTTCCTTTCGGTTTTTACTTTCTTTGCTTGAGGACAAGCAAGAAGGTAAGTCTGGGGGAATTGATATACCTCATTTTTATCGGTTTTGAGCTCATTAATTCACATGTTTTCAGAATGTTGTTTGTATTATAGAGTCTTTTCAGGTGAAAAAAAGATTAAATTTGGATTATTTCCTCAAAAGCTTGGTTAAGGATGAATAAGAGCACTTTTTGGAATTTAAGCTGTAGAGCAGCGATCGATCGATCGATCGATCAATGTTCATCAATAGCTATGCTCGATCCGTTGATCGACCATGATTTTTTAAAGATCAAGCATTCAACCTTGATTGATCGATCTATGCCCTTGATCGATCGATCCTCGAAGCTGACAAGGAGAAAACCTAATATTTCTTATTTTACACCTTCGATTTTTAGGACCTATATAAGACCAATTTTCATTATTTTTTAGAACAACCATTGTTACGTGATCAGAACCTGTGATTGAGTTTTTGGGAGACAAATTTTGATCCCCACATAATTGGAGAAGAATTCTAAACCCTCTTATTTTAATACAATTTACTTGATCTCCTTCACCATGTATAGAGTAGTTCCCCAATCAAATTTAGGATTTTCTAGGGTTCCAGGGAATTGATGAATTAGGAACAAATAGGTATTGCTTGATGTGTTCTCCACCTAATCAACAAACTTAATGCTTAGATTAGAGGAGCTAACTAATCTATGATCTAAGATTACCTAACCTTCCAAAAGTTTGTTAGAAATTAGATCGTCCTTAGGTGAACAATTAATCCTTAACCACGGTAGCGGATGTTAAGGTTGATTCTGGACTTATCAGACCCGATCGATAATGCATACTAGCACTTGGTACCAACGATAGTTAGGATCACTAGGTTGCTGGATATAGTAATTGATACCACGATTATGGATTGGTTATAAATTTATGTCTGAGTCGATATTGTTGAATGAATGTTTGCTGAATAGTTTCTTGGTTCGAATTCCCTTGTTTCCCGATGAACTTCCTAAACTTGGTGTTTTAATTCATTGATTGTTAATTGTTAGTTTTGTTTCAATTCAGTTTACAACCAACTTTCTATTCATCTTAGCTCTGGTTTAGTTTCAGAATTGATAGTGTGATAACTTGGTCCTTGTGGATACGATCCCTAGATTACTACTCGATTTGTTGTCCACCTGCATGAGATATAGGGTAAAACCTGAGTAACACCACAAGTTCTTCCACACTATGACCGAGAACGAAGAGTCAACAGTGTGAAGACGCAGAAGATAGACAAGCTAACTGAGAAGCTCGATATGCTGATAAAAGCAAGCCAGGCTAATCAAAGAGGAGGACCATATGGAGATTGATAGAGAAGTGGCCCAAGTCCAGGACGATTCAGACATTGCAGAAGAGCAGAGGAAAGTCGATTATGGGAACTGGCAGAACAGGGGTCACAATCAGAATTACTTGTCTTATAGGAGCACTAATGTGGAGAACCCTCAAGACTTAGTTTTTCGAGCTCTAGTGATGCCACAATGGTCACCTTTTCTGGGAAAACCGTATGTGCCAAGACAAGGTCAACGGTGGAACAACCAAAGACCTTATGTGCAGAATTCAGGGAATCAGAATTGACAGAAACCGTTCAAGCCATTTCAGCACAAAGCACAACAACAGCAGCAAACTCTAGTGAGCTCCTCAAGTACCTCCAATGATGAGATCAAGGTTTTGATCTTACAGCTTGCACAGGAACAGCAGAAGACTACCAGATAACTCAACACCAAGGTTGACAGCATGTACAATGATCTCAATAGCAAGTTCTATCCAATGTCTGCACACTTGAAAAAGCTTGATACACAGGTATCTCAGACTATAGAAGCAACGAGAAGGCTTCAAGGAGCTCTTCCAGAAAAATTAGAGAAGAATCCTAAGGAGTTGTGCAATGTGGTTAAGGCCGATTCTGAGAATAGTGAAGGGAAGATGGAAGCAAGCAAGGATGGAGATTCTAGAAAATAAAGGCCACCGGTTCCTTTCTCGAGACACCTCACCAAACTAGAAGATCAAGGTGAATTCACAATCCCTAGTGCTCTTTGGAAACTAATGTTCAGTGATGCACTTTGTGATTCTGGAGCAAGTGTTATCGTCGTCTCACTGGAGACTATGAGGAAGCTGGGAATCGAGCTCATGCAAGAACATAATTCCTCCATATCTTTTTGAAACGCCCCATCTAAGTGCCCACAATGAAAGCTGGTTGACTTCCACTTCTCGTTGGAAACTATAAAGTTCCAACGACTTTACTATAGTCGAGATGGCACAAAGTGGTGCATTTCCCGTACTTCTGGGTAGACCATTTCTGAACACTGTTGGGGCTAAGATCGACTTCCCCAACACAAGTGTGGTTTTGGAAAACATTGACAAGGGAGTATCTTATCCCATCGAAAACTAGTTCAATTCACTTAAATTGAACCAAAAAACAATTTTAAAACATGAAAACACTAAGGTTTTAAGATCAAAAAATCGGATTTTTAAGAAACTTTTTGTTCTTGGGCGATTTTGGGATATTTTTCACAAAACTTCAATCTCTTATAATTTTCTTGTTTCTTAACGAATTTTAACAATTCATGAGCCTAACCCACTCATATTCTCCTCATATTTCTGATTATCTCACTCTCATTCTCGATCTGTAAAGGTATGGCTCTCTATCTTGTTTTTTCGTTCCACGAAAGTTGAAGGATTTTGGGTTTGTTGAATTTTGAATTTCTCTTGATTAATTGTGTAGAATCCATGTGCTATCATTGCTATATGATGATTTCGAGTTCCATTAGCCCAGAATTTGAATGATTTTTTGTTGATTTCGATTTTTAGGTTGATGGAGATTTTAGTTTGAATTTGGAATTTTCGATTTGGAATTGAGACTAGGTTGAATGGATAATGCATTACTGGATGTTTATCTGTGTTGATGATTGATTCGAGAAATTGATTTCTCAACAATCTCATTCCATAACTGCATTTCTATTTCTCATGGTTATATTATCGAACTTATGGCTCTGTTGTTCATTGTCTTTCATTCTTGATAGAGTATGGCTCGGGCAGGTGAAAAGAGACCATCCTAGAAGGTCAGGAGATCCTAAGTTCAAGAAAGGGGTCAGTCATCGGGTGTTAGTTCCGCTGACAGGAGTCGCTCACCATGGCCATGACCTGACGGCACACCATTTCTGCCCAACAAGGGAAACAGGTCGGATCAATCTCTCCTGAGGAGCGATCCTGCATACACCAAGATGGACAAAGATCCGAGTTGGCAGCATTTCCATAGTGTGTCCTATGATCAGCTCCTAAGGAACGAGATCGTTCCAACCAAGTTTGTTTGCACCAACACGATGGATAAGTTTGGGACCTTGGATGATGTGAATGTCATGATAGGCAGAGTTGGCTTGGGGACTTTTGCGCACCGCAACTAACTATCTCTCCAGAGCCAGTTCGTCAGTTGTTAGCATCCTATGATGTTCACGTAGCTGCCGACTCTCATGCTCATTTCCATGGTTATCTCTTCACAATCATTGGTTCTACTATTTTCGGTAAGGAGGAGTCGAGAGTAGTAAGGAAGGCCGAGCTGGAACTACTTCATCATGCTATAGCTTCATCACAGGTTGAATCTCAATAGCACTCAGACGATCGAGAGGATCCACAACATGGATGACAGGTTCTTGACCAAATGCAACTACCTAACAGGGAAGACTAAGTGGAGGTACTATGCTCGAGATTGGTAGTCTTGTTGGTGCAAGATGCCTGCACCAGAGGTTGCCTTTGTCAATTGTCGCTCCAGTGTGGACTTCGAGCCACATCTCACTCATCCGGAGATTATAGAGACTGAGCCTCCTTGCCTGACTCATCGGATGACTTCCCACCGATACAAGGATTACCCAGACTCGCCTCCTCACGCGCCTTCACAACCCCCTTCTTCGCACGCCACTGCAGAGACTATGATGGAGCATGTGATTCTATAGTATACTGTATAGTATGATCTTCCTCCTTTCTCTAATGACTTTACAGACAGGGAATATCAACGCTGGCATTTTGAGACTGAGCAGAGGAAACACGATATGTTGAGACACATCTGGGACATACTTAGGAAGATCAAGATGATGGTGCATTTTTGTTTAAGAGAACCTTCAAGGAGTAGAGCTGAGATGAGCACGAGAGAGAGAGAGCTACATCTGTGAGACCCACTATTGTTGGACATGGCCAGCTGATGCATCTGATGACGAGCGGTACAAGCAGACTCCCGATCATCGCTTACCTCGCCGTCGCAGAGCTATAGGAGATCAAGAGAGTCGCAGTCCACAGTAGCTCTGAGTTTGATCGACATTCTTACCCTTTTTCTTTTTCTTTTTATTTTATTTTACGTACTATTTATGTTATTTTTATGCGTAATTCGTGCTTTCTTTAGGCTGATTCTCACACCGAGACGGTGTGAAGTAAATCTGGGAGAGGACACTTGCAAAGAATAACGATATTTTTCTTTCTTTTGCTTTTATTTTTAGACATTTTCTGTTTTTATTGAGTCTTTTTGAGCTTAAAAACTGATTGTAGGAACTATGATTTTCGAGGTTTATTGCAATTTCATGAACTAAGTACCATTGATTTGAGCTTGATAGGAATCGATTGACTATTGGAAAATTCGGAGACTTCGCAACTTCTCAGCATTACTCATATTCTCTTGGGTATTCGAAGAATCAAATACCGACTTCACACCTAACTTGACTTTATCTTCTTGTCAAGGAAGTTGGTATGCATCGGACAAGGCTCTATTTTTAGTACAATGATGGATTTTCCTGTGTGATTATGGTTTCCCTCTTTGCATTATTTCGAGTTTCATTCCATTAAGGTTGTAAGCATTGTTAGTAGACTGAGGGAAAAAGTGTTTCAATGACATTGCTACTTGCTTAGTTTATGTTAGTAGGCTGAGGAAAACTCCTATGACGTTGCCCTCAACTTAAGTATGTTCATGTAACTGAGAAGAACTCCAATGATGCTACTCTTGCTTACACCCTTCGAGTTGATGAAAAAAAAATGACCAAATGAACATTGGAGTTAGTTTGCAATGAAATGTGATGAGAGGATACGAACCATACATAAGGTAGTTCTGAGGCTGAAAGAGAAACTCATGTGTCCCTTGATCGATATTTCCTTGGTGAGTCTGCACTTAGATATCATAGGAAGTCGGTATGGTGCATCTGGATCACTCTTTTGGATTATGGAGTTCAATTGGGAGAGTTGCTAAGTCTGGGGGAAGTACAAAGTGATCTTGATTCTCTCAGGTAAGTTTCATGTGGTTTACTGTAGGAATTGATTTTGCAATATTCTTATGACGAACAAATTCCTTGAGTTGCATCTTTCATTTAATCTTTTGTTTCTTTGCTTGAGGACAAGCAAGAAGCTAGGTCTAGGGGCATTGATGTACCTCATTTTTATCGCTTTTTAACTCACTAATTCTCATATTTTTAGAGTCTGTGATAGTATTTTAGAGTCTTTACAGGAAAAAAGGCTTAATCTGGATTGTGCACATGAAGAATGAATTAGAGCGAATCGGAGCAATTCTGGCATTAGTACAGTATATCAGGATCGATCGATCCTCACCTATATCAATCGATCCCATACCTCAGTGAGAGCTGCGTCCGATCTGACGATTGACTAGCTGAAGCTTGACCGATCGATCATCTCACCACCAAGACCTTGCGTCCCAGGATCGACCGTTCCAGCCTTTCGAAGTGTTTTCTGCCCAATGTAGAGATCAACCAGCTACTACTGAAATCGACCAATCTTATCCTGGATTGATCGATCTACATCTGAATCGATCGATCCTTGAATCCTGATCTAATTTTCCTGTTTTGTATTCATGCATTTTTAAGACATATAAAAACCTAGTTTTTAGATTTTTTATGAGAGAACGATTACTTTAAACGGCTGAGACTTTTGTAAGAAAGGGAGAAGAATTCCTCTTCAATTTTGAGAAGCTTTCTAAATCCTTATTTTTCTTTTACAATTGAATGATGTTTTTTGCTTCCATGAAATTGTCTCTTGCAATCATGTCTGAGTAGTTCCATAATCAGGTTTAGGGTTTTTTGGGAAATTAGGAATCAATGATTTAGGAACAGATAGAGCTCAATTTTGTGTGTTCTCCGTCTATTTCTAAGTGTAACACTTAGATTAGCATGATCACCTAGTCTATGATCTTAGGTTATTTAACTTTCTAAAAGCATGTTAGACACCTAAACTAACATAGATCAGCAACTAGTCCTTAACCAACTAAAGATGATGTTAAGGCTAGTTGTGGACATACTAGACCCAATCGATAAAACATGTTTACAACTCTAGAACTAACGATAATTAGGATCACCAGATCGATAAACATAGTAGTAGGCACCACGACAGTGGGTTTGCTAGTATTCTATGTCTGAGTCAAGAATTGGTTAAATGTATGTCATAAATAGTCTTCCGAATTTGATTTCCTGTTCCCAATGAACTCTCGATGTCTGATGTCATTAATATTGAGTTTTACATCGCCTTTAATTGTTTAAGTTGTTAGTTCTTATCACCTTTCTAATTGTTTTGACTTAGCTTGAGTTAGAATTGAGTGATCAATAGTGTAATTTTTGGTTCTTCATGGATTCGATCTCTAAGTACTACTACTATGTTTGTTGTGCACTTGCAGTAGATTACTAAGGTAAAACCTAAGTCATCAGCTGCAACAACACAAGGGCTCATACTTTGGAGAACATATCCACAGTCGATCAATTCCTCCACTTGGCATCGCAACTCCTCATGTTCCTGTGGGCTCATTCGATGATGAGGTTGAAGAGAAAATCTGATCTAGACTGTAAGTTAAGGTGATGTTGAACATCACGTAGTGGCGGTAAACCCTTTGGTAAATCCGAAGGGAAGACATCATCGAATGCCATTGAGGACATCAGACAAGGCATGAGGCACCATAGGGGAAGCGGGTTTTTCCTTAGACGTAGTGGTGGGTAACATCATCTACGCACAGCCGGAGTCAAGCAATTCAGATTCTAACTCGGAGACTGAACTGAGCAAGGTAGGTGCATTCAGAGGTATTGTAGATGTCCAAGCTTCTTTTGGTGGTGGAGTGGGGAAGAGAATTACTTTACAATGCATCAAAGCAAGGCACATATTTTGTCTATAGCATGCGAACCACAAGAGAAGCACTGGATAAAATTTTGCGCACCAGATGTTGCGTTTGTCGTTGTGCCTTTCCCCAATTGTTGGTTATCTTTAGGAACATTCTGCGAGCTCACAAGATCCAGACCAGAGCTATAAGTCAATCTGTTGTGAGAGGCCTGTTGCCAAGGTGCTGTTACTTGTTTAAGTTGCTGCTCAAAAGCCACAGCATGACAATATGCTTCCACAATCGTGCATGGGTCAAACTGCGCCATTGCTGTCTGAAGTTGTGGTCTTAAGCCTCCAATAAACCTAGATACCAGCTATATCTCAGTATCAAATATATTAACACGTGTTAAAAGCAACGAGAACTCCTCAGGATAGTCGTCAACGCTGCGAGATCCTTAACGTAGGTTTTGCAATCTATTGTACATCGTACGGTCAAAGTTATAAGGCAGAAAACTTAAGCGGAGGCAACGCTTCAACTTTTCCCATGTCTGAATCTTATATTTCCTGTTTCGAATCTGAGTTATTTAAAGCTATAACCACCACGACGCTGCTTTGCCACAAAATCGAGTTGCTACTATGGCCATTTTGCGCTCCTCAGGTACCTTTCTAAATTCAATGGCCTCCTCCACCGCCACTCTCTAGTCCAAGAGTTCTTCACCTCATACACCACCATGAAACTCAGGCAATTCAATTTTGAAACCAGATTCCCATTTCTTAAACTCACGCTTGGACGTGGTTGTATTGTTATCATGTTGTGAATTGGGAGCTACAAAATGGTTCACCTCATCATCATCGTCAGAACAAATCACTAAACAAGTGAGGAATCACAGCGAGGAGAACTGCGATGTGCCAATGCCTCTGTCATCTCACGTAAGGATTCAACTATTGTGGATTGAATATTCTCTTGCATCGCAAGGAGAGTTTGACGATGCCCTGCCAATCAGAGATTGCATCATCTCAAAGGTGTCATCGTGGAGGCATGGTGAAAGTCTAAATAAATAGAACAAGAATTGACTGAGAGGAAAAAGAGATTAAAAAAAATTTAGGGTAGGATTTTTGGCTCTGATACCAATATAGTGGAGATCAAAACAGAAAAGTGTAACCTTCAATTGTTGATTCTTACAATATTCAAAGAGAAGGTTATTCTTAAAGATTAAAAGGGAATTTCGACTCTTAATCTCAAAGGAAAGATAAGCACAAAGCTTTCTGTAATTCAATGATAAATCATCTGCCTAAAACAATGATTAACTCTTCTCTTATAAAGAAGATAATGAATTTGAAATAGCAACCTAAAGCTAAAGACAAGGATAACTACTTCATTATTTGAAATCTAAAACAGAGTAACAAGACTCCTACTTATTGGTAACTTGAAAGAAAAGGAAAATAAAGAAGTAATGGTCACATAAAATAGTGAACTTTTCTCTCTGGTCCATTTTTCGAGAAGCTCAAACCAGCGCCATTTTTTCCAATGCCGGCGGTATCAGATTTAACGGTTCTCGCCGGCGTGGGATCTCTCCCTATTCTTTTCAGCCTTATCTTTTTCACGCTCTCTGTTTTTTCCAATTTTCTCGTTTATATCTTTTTCTTTCCCGTTGTTCATCACCTCCTTTCTCCTTCTCGATAGGAATTAATGGCTGGTCTTGAGGAAGTTTGGAGCTCTAGTTTTAGAGGACGAAGCCACCTTCAACATCTTCACCATCGTTTCTTCCAGTCGGACTTGAAACCTGGGTTTCTCTCTCTATTCCACTTTCTTCCATTGGTGTCTTTGTCTGTGTTGCTATGTTTCTTTCAGATTTTTCTGGTGGTTCTTGCTTTCTGGGATCATCACCAACTCTTCTCCTTTACCTAGATTCCAAAAGACTCACCATGGGGCCATTGTCGAGCTCATCTTCCATCTCTTCCGTGGCTATGTTACTTGATTAATTCAGCGGTAGATAATTAGCACTTCAACCCCACTGTCTCTCTGCAATCTAGAGCTGGTCCCGATCTTTTCTGTGGAAGTGGCGGCCACTCTCTTGATAAGCGGTGAATCTCAGGCTTCGATCTTCCCAAACCCGGTGGCACTCAACCTCAAGTTAGGGTTTTTTCCCCTTTCTCCATAGATCCAATTCAGTTTGGGTTTGGATTTGGGCCGGTTTGGTGGGCTTGGTCATCAATAATAAGGTATTCTAAATTTTGATGTATTAATGCTTAACTGGATATGGGCTTTAGAGGACAAAACAAATTTGGTGGGTATGAGTAATCTAAGTGTTAGAAAGTCCATCCGTAGAGGCCCAATATTTAGGTTGGTCTCCCTTAGGAGATTTTTAAACCTAATTATTTATCTCCTTGTGAAGATAACGGTTCCACAATTTTTCTCTGTTTCAGAGAATCTTTTTCAAAGCTTGACACGAATTTCAGTTTCGATGAGCGTTTCTATTTGTTCGACAGTCTTCTATGGCAACAGAATCATGAGTGTTTCGAACCATTCACCCGAGGTAAGAACACAATTCCAAACTTTATCCAAGAGCTCCAATTTGTATGAGTTGTCTCCACATGGATGCATTCTATCTTTTATTATTAGTGTTTGACAAGCATTCGCTGCAATAGGTCGTGTGAACCAAAAACCTATTAATAAATATGAACACATTCCAACTAATTCCCAAAAAAAAATCATAAATCCAAAGGAGGACTCCTCTTAACTAAAGTATTAGTTAAAGGAAAGTAAAAATCGGTTCATACTAAAAAGTCTTCTTTTGTTAACTTTTTTGAGTGCGAGTACTTGTCAATAAAAAAAATGTGTTTTGGATTTTGGTTTGTATCGATTTCATCTTTGTTGATTGATGTATATCCAAATGCTTGATGAATGAAATCAACTTCTTTGACAAAAAAAAAAAGAAGTAATGGTCACGTGCTACATCATAGAGTCACTAATCGTTTCAATGTGATAGAAAACAGTGAGGGTCATGAGGTTTATGAAGAGGATGAAATTGTTGCAGTCATTTAAGAGTACTATTCTACCTTTTTTAGCTCCAATAAATCGGCTAACATGCAGGTAGTGGAACAAGTCATATCCCATGTAATTGATGTAGACATGAACGATAAACTCATCCAAGCCCCTCATCGTAGAAAAATAAAAGGAGTCGTGTTTACTATACATCCGGAGAAGGCCCCTAGCCCTGCTGGTTTCTCCGCCAGCTTTTTCCAACAGTTCTAGCAAGAGATTGGACCTATAGTTACGCATAAAATAACAGAATTTTTCAGCTCCGGCATGATGCTGAGTTCCATGAATCACACTCATATCACATATATTCCAAAAACAAGCGACCCAAAGATTGTATGACTATCAACATATTGCACTTTGCAATGTCTATTATAGATCATTTCAAAGATAATCACCAAGCAGATGCAACCAATTCAAAACTCAGATATTGTAGAAAATCAGTTTGTGTTTGTTCCGGGAAAGGCCATTTCGGACAATATCCTTATTACTCATGAGGTCCTTCATTATCTAAAATACTTAAAGGCAAAGAAAATTTATCATATGGTGGTCAAGACGGACATGACCAAAGCTTATGACCATCTTGAGTGAAATTTTATTGAAAAAGTTTTACACCAGTTGGGATTGCATAGGATCTGGACTCTGTGGATAATGGCTTGCATCACATCAGTTTCCTACACCTATTTGATTAATGGTACAGTAAGAGTAACAGTAATACCTGAATGAGAGATTAGGCAAGGTGATCCACTTTCGCCTTATATTTTCATCATTTGCATTGAAATGCTCTCTGGTTTATGCAGGGTACCAACTGGAAACCTATCTTTGATGGGGATTCGTGTGGCCAAGAAGTCCCCTAGCATCAATCACTTGTTATTTGCAGATGATACTATCTTTTTCTGCATGGCAAACGAATGGAATTATGCAACGTTATCAAGAATTATGTCCATCTATGAGAAGATATCTGGCGAAATAACAAATAAGGAGAAATTTTCCATCACCTTCGCTTCAAGAACACCACCTGACATGAAAGAAAAAGTAAGAGGAAGGTTAGATATTTGGAACGATAAAGGAAATGGCAAATATTTGGGAATTCCTGAACATTTTGGAAGGAAAAAGAAAGACAGATTTTAATGCGATAGAGGGGAAGATCAGGAAAAATATTGCAAGCTGGTCTACAAAGCGTTTATCTTAAGCTGGAAAATTCACAATGCTCAAAATGGTACTAGCAGCTATACCAACCTAGTCAATGTCTTTTAAATTGTCTCGTAGCCTTTGCAAGAAAATCTAGTCCCTATTAACCAGGTTTAATGGGATTCAAGTGATGGTAAAAAGAAGTTGTGTTAGCTATCAGTAAGAAAAACGGTGCTCTGGGAATCAGAGAGATTCATGCTTTTAACGATGCCTTGCTCACCAAAATCAGTTGGAGACTACTGAAAAAACCAGAATGCCTTCTTTGTAAGGTGTTACATGGTAAATATGCATCAAACTCAAATTGTATGGACTGCAAGGTGTAAGAAGAATGCTTCTCACGGCTCGAAGAGAATCTTAATAGGAAAAGAACTGCTTAAGGCTCATTGTGGGAATGAAATTGGTAATGGAGACAATACCTTGATCTGTGAAGATGCGTGGCTATCAACAAGCCTCTGAGAGTCTATTGCCCTATTTTTGAAGAGCTTGAACACCTTAAAAGTCTTAGCCCTTATTAATCATGTTAACAAAGACCTGGATTAAGGAAAAAATCAACACATTATTACCACGCCTGACTGATTTAGTCCAATTTATCAAACCAAGTACTCATAATGGACCATATAAGCTTATCTGGATTCCAAGCAAGGATGGTGAATTCACAACAAAATTGGTATATTACAAAGGATTAGAGAGTCTGCAACCGCCTCCTATGCACAACATTTCAAACTCCAATCCGCATGAAGATTTTAACTAGCAAAACGAGGTATGGAATGGTCACTTCTCCCCAAACCTAAAAAAAATTTCTTCGGAAAAACATTATAGAGGGCAATACCTATTGGTGAGAACCTAACAGCGCGTAATATCACTGAGAATCGTCGATGTATGAGATGTGGAGAGCTGGAAACAACAGAATATCTTTTCTTCCATTGTTTCCGGTTACTTTGGAGCTTGATGTAGACCAACAATTTAATTTCTGTGATGCCGTAATTGCTTCCATGAAGTTAGTTTGCCTTCCCTCAATAGGTGTAGGAACTGGATCGATCTTCCCATGGATAATCTGGGCATTATAGACAGCGAGAAACCAACTTATCTTCAGAAAAAAAAAACCTGGACAGAGGAACAAGTGGCCTTGGAAAGAATCAAAGATGTCAGGGACCCAGATCTTCACGGACGCAGCGTGGCATGAAGATTTTGACTAAAACCTCAATTTACATGTAACCAGAAAGGAACCACCTCGCTACCCAGATTGCCATTTGGCAGGTTTAGGATGGTGCATTCCTCCAATCTCAGATCGTGAGTTGATATGCTTATCTTCAATTGAATCGTTTAGTGCTTCTCCAATTGTGGTGGAGGCTCTAGCGATTCGTGAGGCCCTCATTTCGGCTAGAGCCTGTGATCTCCAACAGCTCGTCATCAGTTCAGATTCCTCTCCTTGGTGATAGCGATCAAACATAACTAATCTATTAAGAGTTTTCACAGCATTCTCTCTGATATCCGGAAACTATCTTTTTCTTTTGTTTCACTTTCTTTCAAATATTTTCGTAAATTTGAAAACCATCAAGCAGATTTTATACTAAGCGGGTCCTAGCCCTTTTGGTTGGTACAACCACCTAGTTAAAGTTTTAGCTCAAAAGAAAAAAAAATTATCCTTTTTTTGGGTAGTGCCTGAATTTTCTGACTGTAGTTGCAGCATCATAAATATTTCTAGTAATAAAAAATCTAAAGTTTTATGCATTCAGAAGATTAATCATGAAGCGAGTATATATGGGTCATCTATTTGCACAAAAATTATAAGGCCCAGTACTTATGGACTTTACTCAAAAGGCTGAACTAGTATTGTAAACAAATCGGAGAAAGCGGTTTGGATTCATTTAACCCGTAACTAAATTTTAATTGCTTCGTACATGTAAGATTAATAGTCAATGTTACTAATCACTTTTACGAGGTATATCAATTTCATAATGCAAAGTTTACTATAACCTTTGGGAAGGAACCATATTTTTCTTTACCAATGATTTGAATTGACTCACTCCTCTCTCTCTATAAATAGCCAATGTTTAATCAAGGGCATTATCTAACAAGTCACAAGTCTAAAAGCTCTTGATCAAAATCATATCTACAAAAATGAGTGGGAAAAAAGGCAGTGGCGGTGGAAGAAAAAGTGGTGGTGGTGGAGGAAATAACGGTGGCGGTGGAGGGAAGAGTGGCAGTGGTGGTGGAAGAGGAGGTTACATGGGTGCACCAGGGGTAAATGGTACTTACATATCAAGAGCTGGATTTGAGAGTAATCATCAAGCTTACTTTAGTAACTTGCATGGCGGTGGACTGAGCAAGAAGTGAATCATTTTCTCTATTTTATAATGTAATAAAATGAAATGAAAGCTTATAATAAAATATTAAAACTTATGTTTCATGTTATTGCATAGTCTCTTGCTCTTCTAGATCAGTATTAAATAAACAACCACAAATAAATAAGCTGACTACATAAATCATTTTTGACAAGACATATAACTTTTAAAACACATAGAATTATTACATATGTTTATGGTAAGGCTAAAATCGCTCGGGTCTAATAGAAAAAAAGATACAGCACAAAATAAGGTCGAAGAACCAGCCCAAAATTAACTGGCCGAGTCAGCATCAACGCATTAACCACCAAAAAGGAGGATTTTTTTGGAATAAGTTTTGACGCGCTAACCAGTTGAAAGTAGAATCTCGTCAAACACTATGATTAATTGGATAATAAAGATGACTGAGACACCGTCCAATCCAGCGGTAATATAGAAATCAGAATATTCTTCAAAAAACACAGAGTAAGGAATCTATAAAATGAAAACAATAAATCAAGATAAAGGCATTTGACCCTGAAGAAACTCATCAAACAGTTAGCTCCCAATAGAGAGAAACCACACTCGGTTATTTGACGAATAATTTTATAACTTGTTGTACATATTTGTCAAATCCAATCAAATATACCAGATTTCTGACTCGTTGTTTTACGCATATACAATTTGGCGCCCACCATGGGTCAAGCTAACAGAACCATGGTTACTAGAAGCCAACAAGCAGCAACTGAAACGCAAACTAGAGAGCCAGCTGCCAGCACAACCAGCGCAAGAGTCAACCCAAACGAGATGGCAGAATTGGTGAATGAGGAGAAGTTGACCAGAAATAACATCCAAGAACCATCAGACGTTGAACTGCCTACACAGCGCAATCGCAAGATGGCGGAGTTGCAAGCCATGATCGGGCAGCTAGCAGAACAGGCTAAGCAAAATGAGGAAATGAGCAAGGACCTTGCCAAACTACTAAAAAGGCAAAATATAGCGCACCAGGAGTAGATGGAAGAAATGAGACAAGCCAATCATGAGATGAGGTGCACCCTCCTGAGGAGGGTGGACACCCCGTCGAATGTAGAAGATCATGGACTCAAAAAAGAGTTTGAGGAACAATACTGCGAGAGATAGGAAAGCGGAGAGTCAGAGCAAAGAATTGAAAGAATGCCTCCTCTCGAAGCGGATAGAGTAACCAGACTCTTTTCTATGGTACGACAAACTCAAGAATACTACAAAGCCATGAAGCAAGTACATGGGACGACCACGTCCACCCCAGAACTGCACCACGTGATCGAGCAGAGCAGGAACACTTCCTTCACTAGGAAGATCACAGACACACACATCCTGCCTACGGGATAATTGAAGTTCCCTCAATACTCGGGAGACTCGGACCAGGCGGCATTCCTGAAGTTATTTTGCGTAGTATCCAAAATGGCGTACCTTTGACTAGAAGAAAGGGACATGGGTCTCTACAGATTCTTCACAGAAAATCTAGAGGACGTAGTCCTTGATTGTTTTTTGGCCCTCAAACCAAATTTGGTTGACGGTTTGAAAAGTTCGCGGAGTCCTCAAACAGTACTCGATCTTTTTCGAGCACCGCATAACTTCAAAAAATCTCATGAGCATGAGGCAAGAAAAATTTGGGCTTCTATGCCAATTTGTTGATCGGTTCAAGGCAATGAAAGCCACGAGTGTGCATGTGGACGATGAAATTGCTCTACTCACGCTAGACTCGGTGCTATGGTCCATATCCCAATTCAACGCAAATCACATACAAAATCTGCCAGCAACTTTAGATGACGCAGTGCACCGCTAGGTCAATTTTTTGAATTTGGAGGAAATCAAGAAAGCAAGGAATGCCCAGGATGAAAAGAAGGGAAATCCGCAAAACCCAAGGGATTATAATAGGGAGAAGACTCCTGAGGGGAAAAAAGTACAACATTTCTATGTCGTCTCCAAAGTGAGGAACCACGGAAAAGGAACCTTAAGAAGCTATGGAGACTTCAACCTAAAGAAATTTTGTGAATACCACAAAGCCAAAGGACATTCCATCGAATAATGCAAAACCATGAAATACCTAAACGAGGAAGGAAGGTGGCATGAAGGAATGAAGAAAGAGTGGAAGGACAACGAAGATGGCGCCATAAGGGACAGAAACCTCCTAAGAACGGAGCAACAAGAGGACAAAGAGAACATATCACGTTTATCCAAGGAGGTTCCCAATCTGCCGAGATTTGATAAACTCGATCAAAATACATCAGCGTAGGACAGATCACTCCAGTACAAGTCAAGAATTCCATGCTGATATTGCCTTCACGGCAAGAGATGCTGAAGGACTAAACCAGCCCCACTATGACACGCTCGTGATCCAACTGCATGTAGGGGAGTTCGCACTGGAACATATTCTAGTGGATACTGGAAGCTCCTTTAGACATGTTATTCTATGACGCCTTTCAACAAATGGGATTCAAGGATAATGAACTCGAAGGCGTGCCATCCCCGCTCACAAGCTTCATGGGAGAGACGACCCTGTCAATAGAGCGTAATCAGGCTCGATGTGGTAGCATGCAGGGTGAGAAAGCTAGTCAGCTTTGTAGTACTGCAAAAGGAAGCATCCTTCAATGCGATCCTGGGATGACCATGGCTACACACAATGAAGGTGGTGGCCACTTGATGTGTGTGATTTTTGATGTTTTTTAGGACCACCCTTGCAGTCATTTCCCATCTATATTATAGCATTTGCATCATTCTAGATTCCTTTTAGGTTCATTTTCATGATTTGCACTTGCATACCATACATTCTACATATGGAGCGGATTTAGGTATCTCAAGGAGCATTTCGGAGTCAAATAGATGCAAGGAATGGATCAAGAAAGCTTAGGAAGACTTAGATGAACTAAGAAGTGGAAAAGTCAGAGCTCAGAGAACCCTCAAACCTCAGCTTTGCACCATCACGAGCGAGGATTGACCGAAGAACCCCACCTCGCACATTAACCTCGTGCAAAGGTCCGAATGATGACACAGAAACCTCACCTGTCTGAAGAAGGAACCTACCTCGCAACCAAGCCTCATTCTTCCACACCGAGGACCGCCTCAAAATGACACTTGTTGACTATTTTGAGGCAGTTTAACCAAGAGACTAGGTTTATGATTTGTTGAGGCTATAAATAGGCCTTTAAGCCGCAAAACTCAGCATCGAATTTTCTTATGTTTTATGCAAAGTTTTTAGATTCTCTCTAAGTTTTGTAGAACTCAAATCCTTTTTGTTGAAAGTTAATTTAATGTTAGTTTGATCTTGTTCTTATCTTCTATTTTTCTGATTTTGCTTTAGGATTTAGATTGTTATTCTTTACTTTCCATGTTGATTGCTTCTTCATCAAGGTTTGAGCTCTCATCCGCCATGAATGAGTAGATTGACCTTGGGCAAGGATAAAATGAGGTAGATTGGTGCGATTCTTTGTAGATCTAGGTTTGCTACGGAGTATACCAAAACATGTCCCGGCCGAGGAAGAGACTAGAGTCGAAGAAGTCAGTTTGCTTGAACGCACCGCTACTCCAACCGTCTCACAACCAGCTGTATTGGATATGTTACAAGCGATATTGCAAGGAGAAAAGGTTACGGCTAACGAGCTCACAGAGAAGTTTGCTGAGATCAATAACCAATATTCCGATATCCATAGTATGATCGGGGATATAAACACAAGACTTCAGCAAGTAGAACAAAACCAAGCCACTCCTTTACCTTCTCCTCTTTTAAACACGAGCCTCGCCTGTCTACCTCGTGCGACCAACGAGGCTTCCTACAGTATTAATAAACTACACTCGGAACAGAGGATGGTTAGTAATACTACTACAGATACTAATATTGAGGACAATATATTTGAGGAGGGGGAGGATGGTTCACGAATACAGATTGCCAATCAGCTTAAATCAGCTATGATCCTCGATAGTTCGCCTCGCACCACTGAGGAACAAGGGCAGAATGTTCCAACAAAAACACTGCCAGACAACATTCCCTCAACTCTCCTTGCTGTCACCGTACCCAAGGCAACACAGCGAGTTGAACTTTTGGCAGCATATTCACATAAAAGTAACCCGTCTCCACCCATCTATCCTCATCTACCTATTCCTAAGAGGTATAAAAAGTGCATTGCTGAGAAATATAAGACTCAACTCTTCAAACAAATTAAATACATTGAGTTTCCAATCCCATTGGTCGATGCTTTTATGTTGATGCCGTCTTACCATAAGTTTCTCAAAGATGCGGTGAAAGAGAATACCAAGGAGATCAAAGGAGAAGTGATACTAACTCATGAGATTAGTGCAATCATCTTAAGAAAGGAAACACCCAGAAAGTTAGCCAACCATGGTACCTTTACCATCCCTTGTTCTCTTGAAATGCTATCCTTCAGCAATTGCTTGTGTGATTTAGGAGCTTCAATAAGTCTTATGCCCCTCTCGGTTGCAAAGAGATTAGGATTCAGAACTTTCAAAGCATGCAAGATTTCATTGATACTCACCGATCAGTCTAGGAGGATACCACATGGAATGTTTGAAGATTTACCAGTTAATATGAGAGGAGTGCAAATCCCGACGGACTTTGTTGTGCTCAAAATGGATCAAGAACCAAAAGACCCTTTGTTCTTTGGTAAACATTTCCTAGCCACATTCGGAGCCTTGATTGATGTGAAGAATGGAACTATAGAGCTGAATTTGGGCAAAAACATCAAAATGAATTTCCACATCAAAAACGTATTGAGGAAACCTACAATTGACAACCAAGCATTTTGGATCCAAGAGACGGACGATCTTAAAAATGAGCTGCTTGAGGAATTGCTCACAATGGACCAATAGCAAATTACGCTAACCACATCGATTCAAGATGAGTATTTACGGATTGAAACGGAGTTCTATAGGAAGCGTTTGGATGCTTATCAACCACCAAGAAGCTCAGTTTTTATTGAGGAACTGGTGGAGTCAGATATTAAGGATGAACAAGCGGGAAAAAGGATTGCAAGCCCTTTGCAGACAAGAATCGACGGATCTGCTGAGCACTCAGTCATGCATCCCGAAGCAGATAATACGGAGGGAACCGTTAAGGCAGCCCATGACGATTGGTCCGAGCTCAAGACACCAAAAGTTGAATTGAAAATGCTTCCCATTGGGCTAAGGTACGCTTTCTTAGGTCCTAATTCTATATATCTTGTAATTGTTAATGATGTTTTGAATGATGAAGAGCTTGTAATGTTGCTAGCCGAACTTAAATGCTTTAGAAGAGCTATAGGTTATTTGCTTGAAGACATTAAAGGAATCTCACCTAGCTTTTGTTTGCATATAATTCACCTAGAAGATCAGTCTCACTTTAGCATAGGGCCCCAAAGGAGATTGAACCTGAACCTTAAAGAAGTAGTAAAAAAGAAATCCTTAAGTTGCTTGATGCGCATGTAATATATCCTATCTCTGATAGCAAATGGGTTTCTCCAGTTCATTCTGTTCCCAAAAAGGGAGGTATCATTATGGTTAAGAATGACAAAAACGAAATGATACCAACTAGAACCATTACAGAGCATAGGATGAGTATAGATTATAAGAGACTCAATTCATCTACTAGTAAAGACCACTTCCCATTGCCTTACATTGATCAAATAGTGGAACATCTAGCAAACCACAAGTATTATGGCTTTCTAGACAGTTATAGTGGATTCTTCCAAATCCCTATACACCCAGATGATCAAGAGAAAACAACTTTTACTTGTCGTTATGGTACCTTTGCTTATAAACGAATGCCATTTGGTATTTGTAATGCTCCCGCTACTTTCCAGCGTTGCATGATGTCTATATTTTTGGATTTATTCGAGGAGATGGTGGAAGTCTTTATGGATGACTTCTCCGTCTATGGCTTCTCCTTCTCCTCTTGTTTGTCAAATCTATGCAGGATATTAAGCAAGTGTGTGTAGACCAACTTGGTGCTTAATTTGGAGAAATATCACTTCATGGTCAAGGAAGGGATTGTTTTGGGGCACAAGATTTCTTAGAAGGAGATTGAGGTCGATCAAGCCAAGATAGATGTAATGGTTCAGTTATAACCCCCAAAGACGGTGAAGGATATTAGAAGCTTATTGGGTCACGCCGGGTTTAATAGAAGGTTCATCAAGGACTTTTTGAAGATAGCTTGGCCGCTCACTCGCCTACTATGCAAAGAGGCAAAGTTTTCATTTGATGATGAGTGCATGGAAGCCTTTAAGACTATCAAGTCAGCACTCATCTCAACACCCATTGTCCAAGCACCCGACTAGACTCTACTTTTGAAATCATGTGTGACACTAGTTACTTTGCGGTGGGAGTGGTCCTTGGACGAAAGAAAGACAAGAAGTTGAATGTCATTTACTACGCAAGTAGGACACTTGATGATGCCCAAATCAAGTATGCAACAACCAAGAAGGAACTGCTCGTTATTGTCTTTGCATTTGAGAATTCAGGTCTTACCTAGTTGGTTCCAAATTCATCGTCCATACCGACCATGCAGCCTTGAAGTACCTCATGAAGAAGAAAGATACAAAGCCGAGGCTTCTTAGATGGATACTTCTTCTCCAAGAGTTTACATGGAGATTATGGATAAACCAGTTGTAGAGAACGGTGTAGCTGACCACTTATCAAGGATGATGGTAGAAGACTCAGTCCCAATAAACAATTCCATGCCGGAAGAACAGTTGATGGCAGTCAAAACAATTGGACAAAAACACAAGGGTCAAGCCTCGCAAACTTCCCTCGTGGTAATCAACTCTGATGAGCGACAGATTGACCAGAATGATGAGCCTCCACGGAGAAAACAGTTTGCTTGATCCATACTTCCTTGGTATGCTGACTTGGTTAATTATTTGGTGGTAGGAGAGATACCTACAAGTTTGGAAGGATATCAAAAGAAGAAATTCAATATAGATTTAAATCAGTACTTCTGGGAGGAGCCATATTTGTATAAGAGAGGATCAGATGGTGTGTTTAGACGATGTGTGGCTGAAGAAGAAGTACAAGGACTGTTGGAACACTGCCATGGATCTACATATGGAGGACATTTCGCATCTTTCAAAACAGTTCAGAAAATTTTGCAAGCCGGTTTTTGGTGGCCTACCATGTTTGAGGACGCTTAAGCCTTCATATCAAAGTGTGATCCTTGTCAACGAATGGGGAACATAGGAAAACGCAATGAGATGCCTCAAAGACCGATCTTGCAAATTGAAGTGTTTGATTGTTGGGGAATAAACTTCATGGGACCTTTTAATCCATCATCACACGAAACCACCTACATCTTGGTAGCCGTAGACTATGTCTCAAAATGGGTAGAAGCGGTAGCAAGTTCAACAAATGATGCAAAATGGTAATAAAGCTGTTCAAGACTATCATCTTCCCTAGATTTGGAGTTCCACGAGTTGTGATTAGTGATGGAGGATCACATTTCATCAACAAGGCATTCAAGAGTTTGCTAAGGAAGTATGGGGTAAAGCACAGGGTAGCCACACCCTATCATCCTCAAACCAGCAGGCAAGTGGAGTTCTCAAATAGGCAAATTAAATCCATACTTACAAGGGTAGTTTGTGCTTCCAAGAAAGATTGGGCATCTAAGCTTGATGATACACTTTGGACATATAGAACCGGATACAAGAGGCCAATTGGGAGGACACCATTTTAGTTGTTATACAGTAAATCATGTCATCTTTCTGTCAAGATTGAGTATAAGACAGTATGGGCTGCAAGGTTGCTAAACTTCAAGCTAAAGACAGCCCAAGAAAAGATGTTAATCAACATGCACGAGTTGGAGGAGATAAGGATCGATGCTTATGAGAGCTCCAAGATCTACAAGGAAAGAACAAAGCTCTCCACGACAAAAAAATAGCACGAAAAGTAATCTCACCTGGAGATCATGTCTTATTGTTCAATTCAAGGCTTAAGTTGTTCCCCGGGAAGTTAAAGTCAAGGTGGACCGGTCTGTTTGAAGTTAAAGAGGTCTTATCCTTAGGAGCGATCACACTAATCAACAAAAAAGGGAACTATTCACGGTCAATGGGCATAGGGTTAAACCTTACTTGGCAACTAAGGAAATACCAGAGAGGACTGTGGCAGTCCTCGACGAACCGCCTCCGCTCTGAACGAGGGAATAGTCAAGCTTGAGACTATAAACAATCTCACTTGGGAGGAAGTCCCATGGATATCCTTGTACATATTTTAAATTCTAATAATTTTACTTTTCGTGCATTTGCCTTTTTGGTTGAAGGGTTATTCATCAGGGGTAGACCAACTTCAGAGGTTCAAACGCAAGGATAAGGATTTTAGAAGAGACATCTTGGTCTTGGAACCGAGGGAAACATCCGAGGTAACCTTTCTGTCAGCAACGGGGTATAGCCATCTGTCTATGGCTCCAGCTCATCATTTGGTCCCCACCACTCAATTTATGATTCCAAGGAAAAAGGACGGTCAAGGAATAATTAAACAGATCGTACGATTGAAGACTAGTCAAGTATTTCAAAATTTAAAATCAACAAACGTGATAAAATCAAAGGTTGGATTATACCTTGGGACCAGATCTGTTCCCCCAAGATCAAATAATGACCCTCTCAAGAATCCGGTCTCCTCACATGGAAGCATAAAACCCAACTGCATCCTTATCGTCCTCCCCTCACGCGCTCTTATTTCCTTCAACACAACATAAACACTCAAGAGTGAAAACCGAGGACGAAACACCAGTCGTGGCAGCCGATGAAAAGGGAGGGAACCAGAAAATGGCGAGCGAGAACAGAGAGAACGAAGTTTGAGAAGTTGGAGGAGGTCTGGACTTTTCGTATCCGGTTAATACAAGAAGAGCGAGCAACAAGAAAGGATTGTGAGGTATATTAAAATAGGATACCAAAAGAGATGGACCAGTCACGCTCGCAAAAAGACCCATCTGACACACCGCGCGCATATCAATCGGAGGGACTAAGGAGAGGAGGTTATCCGATGTTCTGAAAGAAGAATGATCAAGAACATAAAAGCATCAGAGAGGAAACCGGCTCAACAAAAGCATTGATGAGCCGCCAAATACTGCTCCCTCATGCATACTCCTCGCTCCAACTGACGAGGCACCGTTCCAGTCGCATCCAAGCCATCCTAGAAAAAACAGGTGGTCTCTTGTATGCGAAACTCGCAATGAGCAGCGAGGATTCCGACTCCTAGGTACCTACTCCATTCATTTCATCCATTTTTTTGCTCTAATAATCAACCTAGGTTTCACCTCTAAGCTTTCATACACACAAGGGACTGTGTGATTTAAGTTTGGGAGAAGGTCCTAGGAGTTACTAACCTTGTGTTTTGTGATCTTAGTTTGTCTTTCATGCATATCACTTAGTTTGTAAAAATCCCTTAAAGATTTTTCTTTGCTGCATTGTGTGTTGCATTTCACACCATATAAGGCACAGAAAAAACTTGAAACTTTTCGAAAATAAATCCCACAAAAATAGAGTGTCCATGTAGACGCATCCATTTAGCATTCCCATAGTTTGCATTCACATAGGATTCATGCATCCGTACTTGTTATGTGGAAATTATCTTGATAATGGGCAAACCTTGTTAAGTTAGCTAGTAACCATTGTGAACGCTCTTGATTGGTAATTGGCTGCTTTGGAAAGTTTTTGGGCAGATCATTCACCTTAGTGAACTTTGCTTGTGTTGTGTCTTGAAAAGGTCTTGTTTGATTCCTTCTAAAATTGAATTCGAAATGCCGATATAGGGCCTAGAGATGCATCAAATACCTTCCTTCTTTATGTTTAGCATGATCTATTGTATGTGTGTGGTAAAACCCTCTCAAGTTAAGTGGAAAAACAAGAAATGAAAAACTGCCCGCCAAAAACCGAGTAAGTGGTAAAGGTGAAGCGGCTGGAAGGATGCGTAAACCCGTAACTTTTCACGACCATATATATCCGCCGATTGCTCCATATGCGGGTTGGTAAAGCAACTTGGAAGGAGGCGTAAACCCGTAGCTTTTCATGTTTGTGTAAGCCAACTTTGGAAAATCCAAAAGGGCATATAAAAAGAAAAAAGAATAAATAAGCGGGCAGCAAAAGTGTGGATGAGAGGGAACCACTTGTGTTGAAAAGAATGATCATGTTAAGCTTAGGGAAGTTGAAGTATGTACTCGATTGATCTCTAGTCCCTTTTGAGGACCGCACTTAAAAGAAATAAGGAATTAGACTTGAACCTTTAGAGACCGGCTTAGGTATTAGGAATCTATAGGCTGGGTGCTAGGCTTGAGGATGATTACATTGTGGTTTCCAAAATGATAGAGCTCACATGTGGATTATGACCCTAGCTTAAAAAAGTTGTTCGTTGGATGAGATGTTCCCATTTTGTGTAGTTTCTCCATCTTAGGTAATTGCACTTGCTTGAGGCCAAGCAAGATCTAAGTTTAGAGGAGCTGATGTGTGTGATTTTTGATGTTTTTTAGGACCATCCTTAGAGTCATGTCCCATCTATATTATAGCATTTGCATCATTCTAGAGTCGTTTTAGGTTCATTTTCATGTTTTGCACTTGCATACCATACATTCTACATATTGAGCGGTACTCAATGAGCATTTTGGAGTCAAATGGATGCAAGTAACAGATCACGAAAGCTTAGGAAAACTTGGATAAACTAAGGAGCGGAAAAGTCAGAGCTCAGAGAACACTCAAACCTCAGCTTCGCACTATCAGGAGCGAGGATTAACCAAAGAACGCCACCTCGCACATTAACCTTGTGCGAAGGTCTGAAGGATAACACAGAAACTTCACTTGTCTGAAGAAGGAATTGTCGCAAACAAGCCTCGTTCTTCCACACAGAGGATCGCCTCAAAATGACACTTGTTTACTATTTTGAGGTGGTTTGACCAAGAGACTAGGTTTATGATTTGTTTAGGCTATAAATAGGCCGTTAAGCCGCAAAACTCGGCATCAAATTTTCTTATCTTTTATGCAAATTTTTTAGATTCTCTCTAAGTTTTGTAGAACTCGAATCTTTTTTGTTGGAAGTTAATTTGATGTTATTTTTATCTTCTTCTTATCTTCTATTTTTCTGATTTTGCTTTAGCATTTAGATTGTAATTCTTTACTTTCCATGTTGATTGCTTCTTCATCAAGGTTTGAGCTCTCAACCGCCATGAGTGAGTAGATTGACCTTGGGCAAGGAGGAAATAAGGTAGATCGGTGCGATTCTTTGTAGATCTAGGTTGCTCCTGGCTAGATTGGATAAGATCTTACTAGATCTAGTGGTCTTAATGCCGATTTCATTGTGGCCACTTGAACTCGGATCAGTTTCTCTGCGGCGGACTAGGGTTCGCTGAGGTTTAGATCTTAGCTAGATCCTAGAGTAATCTTCACTTGAGACAAGTGATTGGATTCCTTGTGAAATTACTAGCTATTAGAGGGTCCGATCTTCATGCTCACCCGATCTAATTTCCATTACTAGGATAGGCTCAGAGTTTCCTCGAGTAAAGGTTCATGATCACAATAGCGACTTGATCGAACCGTGATCCCCTCACTTTTTAGATCAATTCCCGACAAGGCTGTTAAGAAACCGAGTTTCTCCTTAGTTTAGCACCGATCTCCAACCTTTTTCCACCTTGCCCAATCACTTACTTGCAGATTTTCCATTCAGATCTTAATTTGATTTTTCATGCTCTGTTTTTGAATTTCTCTTTGTCTTATTATCTTGGGTATTTTTTCTTATTCACATGCTTTAATTTGGTAGATTGTGACATAAATTTTTACCCACCTTTGAGCTTAGACTAGATAGGTTGATTAGTCCTAATTGTTTGTCATCATTCCGAGTTGGTTCGACACTTAACTTACCACTATACTCTATGATTTGATAGGAGGAAACCGCAATGTAATCATCCTCAAACCTAGCACCCAGCCTATAGATTACTAATACCTAAGCCGGTCTCTAAAGGTTCAAGTCTAATTCCTTATTTCTTCTAAGTGCAGTCCTCAAAAAGGACTAGAGATCGATCGAGTATATATTTCAACTTCCCTAAGCTTAACATGACCATTCTTTTCAACACAAGTAGTTCCCTCTCATCCACACTTTTGCTGCCTGCTTATTTATTTTTTCTCTTTTTATATGCCTTTTTGCCTTTTCTGAAGTTGGCTTACACAAACATTAAAGGCTACGGGTTTACGCCTCCTTCCAAGTTGCTTCACCAATCTGCATATGGAGTAAGTAGCAGATATACACGATAGTGAAAGCTACGGGTTTACACATCCTTCCAGCTGCTTCACCTTTACCACTTACTCGATTTTTGGCGGGCAGCTTTTCATTTCTTGTTTTTCCACTTAACTTGAGAGGGTTTTACCACACACATACAATAGATCATGCCAAATATAAAGAAGGAAAGTATTTGATGCATCGCTAGGCCCTACATCGGCAATTCGAATTCAATTTTAGAAGGAATCAAACAAGACATTTTCAAGACACAACACAAGCAAAGTTCACTAAGGTGAATGATCCGCCCAAAAACTTTCCAAAGCAGCCAATTACCAATCAAGAGAGTTCAAAATGGTTACTAGCTAACTTAACAAGGTTTGCCCATTATCAAGATAATTCCCACATAACAAGTACGGATGCATAAATCCTCTGTGAATGCAAACTATAGGCAATGCTAAATGGATGCATCTACATGGACACTCTATTTTTGCGGGATTCATTTTTGAAATTTTTCATGTTTTTATGTTTTTTCTATGCCTTATATGCTATGAAATGCAACACACAATGCAGCAAAGAAAAATCTTAACGGATTTTACAAACTAAATGATATGCATGAAAGAGAAACTAAGATCACAAAACACAAAGTTAGTAACTCCTAGGACCCTCCCCCAAAATTAAATCACACGGTCCCTTGTGTGTATGAAATCTTAGAGGTGAACCTCACGTTTACAATTAGAGAAAACGCTAGGATGCAATGGTATTTACAATGAAAGGAGTGGAGTAGGTACCTAGGAGTCGGAATCCTTGCTGCTTGTTGCGAGTTCTACATACGAGGAACCACCTGTTTTTCTAGGATGGCTTGTATGCGACTGGAATGACGCCTCGTCAGTTGGAGCGAAGAGTATGCATGAGGGAGCAAAATCTGGCGGCTCATCAATGCTTTTGTTGAGCCGGTTTACTCTCAGATGCTTTTTTTGTTCTTGATCATTCTTGTTTCGAACATCGGATAACCTCCACTCCTTGGTTCCTCCGACTAATATCTGCGCGGTGTGTCAGATGGGTCTTTTTGCGAGCGTGACTGGTCCATCTCTTTTGGTATCCGATTTTAATATACCTCGCCATCTTTTCTCGTTTCTCGCTCTTCTTGTATTAACCGGATGCAAAAAGTCCAGACCTCCTCCAATAGTGGTAAGTTAAGTGTCGAACCAACTCGGAATGATGACAAACAACTAGGACTAATCAACCTATCTAGTAGATGAGTGGGATTTTTAACGGTTTTAGAGCCCTATTTTAGTTTGTTTTGCATCCGATTAGCTAGGTTTTCCATGCATTTTGGTCCATTTAGGTTAGTTTCGCACTTTTTGCATTTGCATTTGGAGTTTTGGAGTTTTTCTAGGATAAGGAGCAAAAAGGAGCTTAAATTGGAGCTAAAGTTATCGGAATCGACTGCTAAGAAAAACGAGTTGCTCAGACTCGGATCGCTGCCTTGCGGTTTGCAGGACTAGGATCGCTCGGATCGCTAACGCAAGGAAACCTCAGTCGCCAGCCTCAACCTATCTACCGCGAGGGAGAACCAACTTATCACACTCGGACCATCCACTCGACCTCAGCCTGTGAGGACAGAGTAAAGACCACTCCTCGGTGTCAAAGCTCGCCAAGGAACAGCGAGGAGAAGATTTCTGGTTAACCGACTTAGGTCGGTTTGATCATTAGGGTTTTGCAAATGACACTATAAATACCCTTTAATCATCATTCTATAGAATCATCTGATGTTTTAGCAAAGAAACTCTCTATATTTTCGTTGTTGCTTTCTTTTAAGATTCTTAAGGTACTTTGTTGAATCCGATTTAAGTTTAATGCATTAGGTTTATTTGATCTTCATCTTTACTTTCTGTTGTTTATTTTCTTATTGCTGTTTATGTTTATGGTGATGAAATCTCCTTTGATCCTCCACTCTCAAATCATGAGAAGTGAGTAGATCCTTGTGGATCTCGAGGATAGGGAGATCGAAGGTGAAATCTCTAATCCACTCGCCTAGCGAACATGGATCTGATCTGATCTCTTTTCATATGACCGAGCTTAAGGCCGATCTCTCCCTGATCAAGAGAGATCTGATTTGGGCC
>OVBA01000168.1:45993-90223 GCA_900406435.1 Lepidium aucheri | reverse complement strand
TGATGAAAGTGTTTTGGCATTGATGTTTTCTAATGAAGCTAAAGATCAACTGAAGGACATGACACCTGCAGAAGATTTCTCTCCAGCACAAAGGAAATTATTCAGGTTCTATTGTAAGAATTGGATGCCTACGTTGAATGAGGCCTATGTTCAACCAAAGCGTGTCCTTCTCATGTATCAGATTATCAACAAGCTGAAATTCAACCTTGGAAGAATAATTTACCATCACATCATGCATCGATCTAATACACTGGAGTCTAAGTTCTATTTGCCTCACATTGGTTTGATTTACAGTCTAATGAAATCTCAAAACCCTATTGGTGTGGATGCATCAGTTGCAAGGCCATTGAGTGGTCAATCAAAAAGTTTTTCTAAGTCTTCTAAATCATCTGCAGGGCCTTCTAAGAAAACAAAAATGAAAGCAGGTCCTTCAAACTCGGGTAATGCAACTGCTGAACTTGCGAGGTACAAGAAGTTTGTTGATCAGCTGTCTACTCTAATTCAGACTTTTAAGACTTCAGGTTTGTCGTTAACATTTGCTGTTTGCTTCTCTATATTTGTTTTATTACTACACTAACAGATTTTATCAATTAGGTGAAACTTTCGCATCTGATGATGAAGCGCAAGATTGGATTGTGCTGGAGTGTGGTGATTTAATTACCATCATCTATCGTTTTTTTTTCAATTATGTTTCATTCATATGAAAACTAAGTAAACAATGCTTTCATTTTGTTTGTACTACTCTATGGAATTAAACCAGTATCTCTCAATATTTCCTATGTTATTTATGTGTTTTGGGTACATTCTTCCGGTTTGCAATTATAATTCTAAGCCTTTTTATGTTATATATATATTGAGTACATGTTATTTATCATAAGTAATAGTAATAGAGAAAAGGAGGGAAATATCAATTCAACGGAAATTAATTTCGATCTATCTCAGGTTAATTAGGTGAAATGTTTATACGAGAATATAGAGTAGTAATATGTCTATTGTCCTTTATTTGTGTCAACTTATTTCTGTGTAGTATGTTCCCATGTTTTTTCTTTGGGTTCTGTTTACTTCTACTTTGGTTTGTGTCAATGCAATTATGTTCTCTTTACTTTGTTAAATCAATGTCTTTATTTGTTATTCCATCTATATGTTATAATGTATAATTTTAACATACTATAATATAATGTGTTTCTTAATCTTAATGCATAAAATCAAATCTATTCTTGAATGCATGAAATTTATTGTTGTATCCTATTCTAAATACTAAAAAGGACGTAAAGGAATACTTACCGTTTATAGTTTTGGTCTTCATTATTTGTTTCCCAACATGCTTTTCCTTTTTCTTATTCTTTGACAGCGTAATTTAATCTGTTAATAACAAGATTAAAATGTTAGATTCGTATGCATATATAGAAAATATTCTTATTAACACATAGTTAAGAGTTATAACCTTTACTTTTTACATCTTTTGTACTGTTATTAGATTGTTTCCTTTTTAATCGTATCCAGACAACAAAGTTTCTGCAAACATATAGAAAATATGTTAGTGTTTGGTAAACCAGTTCAGTATTCATGAACAGTTTGTTAAACGAGAACACGAATTCAAATGAAAATCTCAACTACCATATGTTTTGGAATTAGATACAGGGAAATCAAATTGACTTATCTTTTTGTTTTTCTTTCCTTCGACTGTCATAGTTTTATCATAATTGAGAAGTTTTACTTATTGAGTTTGAAATTTTCCAATCTGCAAAGATGACCTCACCAGTATGAGATCACCGACAGTATGTAAGGAGACATTATTTATTGAGATATAAGGTTAGTAGTGAGTCATATACCTCTCATGTAACTCAATTCTTGTTGTACTGAATCCAATTCAAGATTAATTATATTAATTGAACTCTCTAACTTTTCTCCTGTTTATCTTCATATCTCCATCCGATCGAAAATGTAACCTCAGAGAATACACAAAAACAAAGTGATTATTAGCAAGTTAATTGAACAATCTTATTTAAAACATGAAATTTTATATAAAATTAAGTAGCTTTAAAGGCATTACGTTTACTGTGTTTGCTTTTGTTGCTTTTCTTTGGGTTCCTTCTAGATACTCTTTGTTGTTTCAATTACATTATCGCCGTCTGGAAAACATTTCGGAACAGAAAACAAAACCGTATAAAAATTGAGTACAAATCAACAAAATCTAAGCGTGTATAACACATAAATTCAAATCAGGATCAACAGGCTTTTGTTTGGGAGGGAAGATATGGAAGTCGAGAAGGGCGATTTAAAAATATGTGACGGCCACATACACTGATTTTACTCACCGATGATTAGGTTTGAAATGTTGGCTTTGGTTGAGATTTTTTGTCGATATCTTTGCATCTTTATTCGTTGGATGAACTTGCTTCTCTGTTTCTTTGATTTCTTCGTCGCCGAATTTCTCATGCGGTTGTTTTTGTGGTCGGAATCTCATTTTTTGCGTGAAGGTTCTGCAGAGGTGAATTTTTTTTTCTGTATCAAATGATGTCTCACCGACATTTGGTGATGGTGAGTGAGTATTGGGCCGGTTTGATGATTGTGAGTGAGTAATGGGCCGGGTTAATTTTTTCATTTGTTAAAATTAGATTGACAAATGGGCTAAGTAAACAAGTTGATTAATAATGATTCATAAGAGGCCTATTAAGATTTAAATTTGGATCCATAATTGTACTTCATCCAGCCCACAAATAATCTGATTTATGACTTTTTTTTTAATAATCAAATTTAAGATTTAAGTTTATATATATGGTTTTTCTCACAATATATGATATATGATTTAACCACAATATATTTAGTTTATCCCTTTCAGTAAAATATATGATTTATGATTTAAATTCTCATAAATTTATCATTCTACAATACCCTTCATAGTACTAATTTCATAACTAACCATGAATATTATATTAAGATATATATTATTTTTCTCACAAACTATAAACGTTGTGAAAATAACTACAGAAGTACAAACCATACAAACATAATGCAAATATACACAACTCTTCTACTAAATATTCAATATCTATATCATATAATCCGTAATATAAAATTATTTTTTTTATATAAAGACAGATAATAACCCCCGCTTCAAGCGCGTGTACTATCCTAGTTGATCCATTAAAATGAAAGGTAGAAGTCTTAAACCATACACCAATAATATAACAAGAAATATATAATAATGGAAAATGATATATGTTGACCCTCAACATAACATTTTGATGTAGCATCAATCACTAGCCAGATCCAATGTCTAAGCAACCTCCTCTCACTTTTCTGTTTTAGAGATTCTTGGACATTTTGTTCAATGGTATGTAGAGAATAAAAAACCTAACGATCTCTTCTTTAAATGTGAGTACTTCATGTTTCTTTGAACATTTTATTTAAAAATCGTTATTGTAGCAGACGAAATAATTTATAACATCTGACCTATAATAGATTTATATTCATGGGTGAATACATTTTGGGGGATTTTCAAAAATACCCCTATTGGCATGTACCATTTTTAAAATCTACCATTTCCTTTAAATATTGGGAGAGAAAAATGGTCATTAGGAGGTATGTGTTGAAGAAGGGTATTTCAAAAGGGGCATTTTTAGTAATTCCTCATACATTTTTTTGTTAAAAAACAACAGAAATTTTGAGAAATGTCCTTTTTAGTGTACCCTTTTTCAAAAATGCCCCTCATTAATACAAAAAATGACTAAAATACCCTCGATAAAATTGTTAAAAAAATTTCCCTCCAAAAAAAAAATTCCCGCCAAAAAGAAAAAATTTTCCCGCGAAAATATTTTTTTTATGGAATTTTGAAAAAAAATGTTTACAGAAAAAAACATTTTTCTGCCAAAAAAAAATTTTCCCGCCAAATTTTTTTTATAAGTGCGNATAAACACCTTATAAATTTTATAAGCTCTCTTATAAAGCCTTATAAATTTTGATAAACACGTTATAAATTTTTTATAAACACTTTATAAATTTAATAAGGTCTCTTATAAAGTCTTATAAATTATATAAGCCCTATTATAAAGCCTTATAAATTTTATATGCTCTCTTATAAAGCCTTATAAATTTTTATAAGCTCTCTTAAAATGTTTTGTAAATACCTTATAAAATTTTATAAGCACCTTATAAATTTTTAATAAACACTTTATAAATTTTATAAATTATCTTATAAAACGTTATAAATTATATAAGCTTTATCATAAAGTCTTATAAATTCTATAAGGTCTCTTATAAAATTTTATAAATTTTATAAGCTCTCTTATAAAGACTTATAAATTTTATAGGCTCTCTTATAAAAAAAATTTATAAACTCCCTAATAAATTTTATTGGCGGGAAATTTTTTTTTTTGGCGGGAAAATTTTTTTTGGCAGGAAAAAGTTTTTTTTTGCGGAAATTTTTTTTGGCGGGAAAAAAGTTTGTAAAAATATATACAAATAATAATATAAGGGTATTTTGGTCATTTTTCATAATGAGGGATATTTTTTAAAAATATCCAAAAAATAAGGGCAGTGATGAAAATATTCTCCTTTAAAGGGCATTTTTGCAATTCTACCAAAAAACAAATGTTTTAGTCAGTTTTACAAAGTTTAGTTAAAAATATATTATCAGAAATTCTATTTATTATGGTTTATATTTAAAATACTAATTCGTTTGTTGTCCACAAAATTTGCTTAATTCATATTTTTAGTTCGGAAAATGTTAATTTAACACGAATTACCAAAAAAATAAAATTGAACACTGAATTCCGGCAATGATTTAGTAAACAACAAAGTTCTCATTGACTTCTAATTAAACACTAACCTTTAAGTTGACTAAGCAATTGAATCCCGACAGTTTTCCAAATCAAAAATTTCTCTAAATTCGAAAGCCAAATCAAAAGTTGAAAGTTCAACTCGGTTCTTATACCTTTTAAAGAACCTCTAAGCTTGCTTTTATCTTTTCTTTCAAAAATAAGCTTAAAATCCCCGGTTTGACATGTTGTCTTGAAAGAAACAAATTTGAGCTCATTCTATCTTAGCAAAAAACGTTATCGTAGCAAAAAAGATAGTCATAACAAAATAAATTATTAGATATTCTAATATAAAAAACATTATCATAATATAAAAAACACTATGCACTATTATTACAGCACGTAACTCGGTTATTAGATATTATATCACAGCAAAAAAGATAGTCATAACAAAATAAATTACGGCATTAGAAAATTGTTATCGTAGCACTACAACAAGACGCTGCCAAAACCGACGGACAAACCTACGGCTTTTTTTCGTCGGTTTCAAAGTCCGACGGGAGTTGACAGTCGACCGAAAAATTGAAAACCATAGGTTTCCATGATTTAAATAACCATCCGTTTCCGTAGATTTATTTACCCACAGTAGCCGATGACAAATGTTTAACCTTCAACTCTTGTTGGTTAAAAACTGATAGTAACCTACGGTGTAAGTTATCGTCGACTTTAACCCACGGAACCCGACGACAACATAAATAAAACTAAATATAATTTAAAATAAGTATATAATGACCCGGCCATCAGTTTCTGTAGGTTGCTTAAACCAATGGAAACCAACAGAAACTAATTTTCCGTAGGTTTCGGTGGGTTTTGTAACCCATGGATACCGACGGTCTGGAAAAAATAAAAAATAAATTTATAATTTAATTAATTATATATATCCCGTGGGTTTCCGTTGGTTGTAAAGTCGACGGAAACCAAGGGAAGTGATAGTTAGAACACGTTTTTTGGCCTATATACTGTATATAACCGATTTCTATTGATTGTCGTAGGATTCTGTTGGATTTGTGACATATATAACTCCAAATTGAGTTTCTTTTCTTTGTATTATAACCTCTATTTCGAATCCAAAAAAAATGTCAAACTCAAACTTTTGAGTTATGTTGGATGGACTGCGAATCTATGAACTCACGGGAGAATTGACGTAAGAGTATGCAGAAGGGTTGAAAAGTTTTATAGAGTTTGCGGCATATCAAAGTTTACTGCTCAAAAGGGATAAGATGTATTGTCTGTGTAATAAATGCCAGAATATGAAGTATATCAATGTTAAGAATGTCTGTAGTCATATTTACCGTAGAGGTATTTGTCCAACTTATAAAATTTGGTATTTTCATGGGGAAAATGACTTGAATGTTAACTTTGTGAGTGGAAGTGGAGTTGGTAATCATGGTGTTAGTGATGATTTAGGCAACATGGTAGATGAAGAAATGGATGTTATTATGGGAACTAATGATATAGGTGGTTTAGATGGTGGGAGTGGAGTTCCTGTATGAAATAACGACATTACATTCCAAATGGTTAATGATGCATATAAGCAGGATATTCTGGTATTCACTGAAGCTAAGAATAGGGGTGAAGAACCAAATGCCCAAGCTCAAAATTTTTTTAGTATGTTAGATGCAGAGAAGAAGCCGTTGTGTTTTGGTTGCAATGATGATTATTCATCATTGTCGACAGCTGCTGAACTTATGAATATGAAAATGGATTGTAATTCATCGGAGAGCACGATCGACAGGATCACTTCTTATACGCAGAAACTTTTGCCACCTGCTAACTCGCATGCTACAACGTATAACGACGTTCAGAAAATTGGTAAGCGGCCTTGGATTACCATATGAGATGATAGATGTTTGCAAAGACAATTGTATGATTTTCTGGGGAAAGGATGTGAATGAGATCCGTTGTCGGTTTTGCAAGAAACCTCGATTCTAGGAAACACGTGGGAGGAATCAGGTTTTATACAAGAGGATGTGGTATTTGCCATTAGCTGACAGGCTTAAGAGGTTATATCAGTCAGATCGCACAGCGGGACTAATGAGATGGCATGCAAAACACAATTCAGGTGGTCAAATTGTTCACCCGTCACACGTAGTGGCATGGAGACATTTCCAATCAGTTTATCCACATTTTGTAGCCGAATCGAGGAATCTATATCTAGGTCTTTCCACCGATGGATTTAATCTACTTGAGAAACACGGGAGACTGTATTCTGTTTGGCCGGTGATTATAACACCCTATAATCTGCCACCCGCGTTGTGTATGAAAGCAGAGTTTTTTTTTTATCTATTCTAGTACCAAGGCCTGATCATCCCCGTAGATCATTGGATGTATTTTTGCAACCGCTTATTGTAGAATTGAATGAGCTCTGGGAGAATGGCACTACTGCTTATGATGTTTCTACCGCGCAAAATTTCCAGATGAAAGTGGTGCCAATGTGGACTATCAGTGATTTTCCAGCTTATGGTATGCTATCAGGTTGGTCCACACACAGGAGATTAGTGTGTCCTATATGTCAAGATAACAGTGAAGCATTTTAGCCTAAGCACGGAAGGAAGACATCATGGTTTGATTGTCATAGACATTTTCTTTCTTTGGATCATCTATACCGGCATAGTAGATCATTATTCACTAAAAACAAAAAAGTGTTGTATGGTCCACCGTAAGAACCAAATGGCTCAGAAATTTTAACGCACTTTAGAGATTTTGATGTAGAGTCAACAACGATATGTGGAGGAAATGGACACTACCCTATCAGTGGTGTAGGGGAGTATCATAACTGGCATAAAAAAGAGTATATTCTGGGATTTGCTGTATTGGAAGGATCACCTCCTTCGTCATTGTTTAGATGTCATGCACATTGAGAAGAACTTTTTTGATAATTCTATCAACACAATTATGAACGTAAAAGGGAAAACAAAGGATAATCTCAAAACAAGGTTGGATTTACCTGATACATGCGATAGGAAGCCACTACATATACGTGGCAACACCACCGTTGGCCCTGTACCGATATTCAGATTGAGTAATGCAAAAAAGGTATGTCACTATACTCCTTATGATTTTGTTATTGTCTCCATTTTGTTGTTGTACCATCTACATTATATTCTTTGTAGGTTGCTCTTTTTAATTGGATAAAAGAGGAGGTAAATTTTCAAGATTGATATGCTTCAAACCTACGGAATTGTTTTGATAGTAATGAAGGAAAATTTTGTAACATGAAAAGTCATGGCTGTCATGTTGTAATGCAACGACTTTTCCCGTTTGTTTTTGCCTATTTACTATCTAGAAATGTACACGAAGCGCTTGCAGGTACAATCCTAATTTCCATATTTACAGCAGTAATTGTATATCTTATATGACTATTATAAGCTTATTGTTGGATTTCAGGGATTTGAGCATTTTTTCGTGATCTATGCTCACGTAGTCATACGGTTGACGGAATAGAAATTTGAATGATAAGATTCCAATCATCTTATGCAATTTGGAGAAAATATTTTCTCCTTCTTTTTTTGACGTAATGGAACACCTACCTATTCATCTCCCTCGTGAAGCTGGTAATCATATTACTTTACTATTCATCTATACTAAATTGTAAGTCGTATCTGCTAACCGAACATGTGCTGTGTAAACCAGAGCTAGGTGGTCCTGTTCAATTTTGTTAGATGTATCCATTTGAACGATATATGTTCAAGTTGAAAAAAAAAGTTAAAAACTGGAGCCAGGTTGAGGGTTTGATAGTTGCGCAATGTATAAATGAAGAAACAGGCAATTTTGCTTCTTTATCCTTTCCAGCAAATATTCAGACAAATTTACGACGACCTTCAAGAAATGATGATGGCGGAGAGAAGCCTAATTATCTAGCGTATGTGCTAGATATATTTGCACAGATTGGTCGGCTTAGTGGAAAACCTGTGAGAAGAACACTTACTCGAGAAGAGCTTAAACGAGTGAGAAGAACTATAGTGTAGACTATTATAGCAAAAAAAAAGTTTGTTGTTTTCTATTTTAACAGGCGATAAATATGAAAATAATAGCAGACGAAATAAGCTATAATATCTGACATATTGTAGCACACAGAAAAAACGCTATCGTGTGTCCAAAATCAATCATAGCTGTCGATGATATAGCATTAATGAAAACACTATGTAAAATATACAATAGCAAATTTTCAGTGCTATATATATCTAAATTTGTTGTAGTGTCTGTCTGTCTATGTAATCTCACTTCTTTGTTGTAGAGATTCTTGGACATTTTGTTCAATGGTTAAAGAGAATAAAAAACCTATCGATCTCTTCTTTAAATGTGAGTACTTCAGTTTTCTTTGAACATATTATTTTCATGGAGTTTCATTACAAGCAACTCTGCATCACTAGAAACGATCCTCCACTATACATTACCATGAGTTATACCATGTTTCTTATATACATTAACATTTTTTCTGTCTATTAATCATGTTTCCTCACAATAATACACTTTGAAAAAGTTCAAAATTGCGAAATTAAGTCCCGCGTGCTCCTTTACCCACTAATGCACAAACACGACTACGTGTCCTCTTTAGAATATACTGAAATAGTAATATACATAACATGACATATTAAAACAAACATGATATAATGAGATAATTTACACTTTTTAATAACTTCATCAATTAAAAGAAATTTGAGAACATATTGGCTGATATTATTAACCGAAATGGGGCCATAGTGGTATGTCTTAGCATGTAAGCATTGAAAATAGCTAAGGAAACAAAAGTGAAAAAGAAATACACTTTCTTGACCACTAAAATCTACACGTTCCAAAGGGAAAACTCGGAGAAAACATTACAAAAGTGAACACTTTTCAGTCTTTTCTTCACAATAATCATGATTTCCGGCAAATCAGCTTCTGTCTTTCTTTTTCTCTTATAGTTTCTTTAAAATAATAGAAGATACATCCATAATTTTTGTACCAATTATGATCTTATATAATTATGTAACACCACCACATCAAAAATTTAGCCAATAGCTCAACTAACTCTTATTCATTACTAATTGAGTTTTGAGACGTTATATAATTAATATTGTTAGTGATTTTAGAATCAACACCATATAAGAATAACTGTATTTACATTTTCATATATGTTTTTTTTTTTAGTTTAAGATTACAAGACCTATGATAGATTTATATTCATGGGTGAATACATTTTTTGTTAAGAAAAATGTTTTAGTCATTGTTACAAAGTTTACTTAAAAATAAATTATCAGAAATTTTATTTATTATGGTTTATATTTAAAATTCTATTTCGTTTGTTTTGCACAAAATTTGCTTAATTAATATTTTTAGTTTATATATAAGCGTTTTCGGTGTACATAATTTCTTCTAGTGTCATCTGATCACAAATTTAGAGTCTGATTGGCAATTGCTTTTCTTGTTTTGAAAAGTAAAAGTTTTTGTAAGATATTTAAATTAAGTCACTCATATTTTAGAATAAAAAATAAATTATAATATGATTGGTTTAATTTAAATCTTTTCTACAAAATTTGTTTTTCAAAGTAACGAAAATAATTACCGATCTGATTCTTAATATGACTTTTGGCATTTTTTCATGTATTAAAATCTGTTTAAAATATAGAAAATATTTGTTCTCCCATGATGTATGGCAATAAACAAGAGGAAACAATGACTTAAGGTGGGCTACTTTAAAAAGCTGTAGACTTAGCGTATTTAACGGAAGCTATGCTAATTAATGACTTAAACACTTTGGGACTCTGAATAAAGAAGCTACAACAATGCACCAACCATGTCCCGGAGATTCACCACCATCAAATTGCCTACAAGGCTGGTTCTCTACGTCACCATATCACAGTGCCACCGCCTCCGAGCACCCGCCAGATTCCACCCCCACCGTCACTTTCGCCACTCTCCGCCGTGATTTTGCTCAAACCACCGTCTCCACCATCTTTCCGGACACTCAATTCGCCGATCCAAATTCCCTCCCTTCCCTTCAACAATCATTCTCCGATTTCATCCAAGCTTACCCCAATTACTCCGACACTTACAAGATCGATCGTATCAGATCTGACCACTACTTCCACTTGGGTTTATCACATTACACGTGCCTTGATTACATTGGAATTGGTTTATACTCTTACTCTCAGTTACTCAACTATGACCCTTCCACTCACCACATCTCCTCTTCCTTGTCGGAAAGTCCCTTCTTCAGCGTCTCTCCCAAGATCGGTAACCTCAAGGAGAGGCTTCTCAACGACGGAGGTCAAGAAACAGAGTTCGAATACTCAATGAAGAGAAGAATCATGGGGTTTCTCAAAATCTCTGAGGAAGACTACTCAATGGTCTTCACCGCCAATAGAACTTCTGCTTTCAGACTCGTCTCCGAGTCTTACCCGTTTAACTCAAAACAGAAGCTTTTGACGGTGTACGATTACGAGAGCGAGGCCGTGAACGAAATTACCAGAGTTTCTGAGAAACGTGGAGCCAAAGTAGCTGCAGCTGAATTCTCATGGCCAAGACTCAAAATTGATTCGTCTAAGCTGAGAAAAATGGTCACTGCTGGGAAAACCGGCAGCAAGAAGAAGAAGAAGAAGGGTATTTTCGTCTTCCCGCTTCATTCTAGGGTTACAGGTTCTCGGTATCCATATCTATGGATGAGTGTGGCGCAAGAAAATGGGTGGCATGTGATGATTGATGCTTGTGGTTTGGGACCTAAGGATATGGACAGCTTCGGACTTTCGATATATAATCCCGATTTCATGGTGTGTTCGTTCTACAAGGTGTTTGGAGAAAACCCTTCCGGATTCGGTTGCCTGTTCATCAAGAAATCCACCATTCCTATACTTGAATCTTCCACTAGTTCAGGTATGGTTAACCTCGTACCTACCGACAATCCGATCTCACTACACTCGTTGGAAACACAAACAGAATTGGAAGGAACAGAGAGCTTTAGTTCTAGTTTCGAATACAAAGGTCTAGATCATGTGGACTCACTTGGGTTGGTAGCAACAGGGAACAGATCAAGATGCTTAATCAACTGGTTGGTAAGTGCTCTGTACAAACTCAAACATTTTACAAGTAGTCGTCTTGTTAAGATATATGGTCCGAAAGTTAATTTCAATCGAGGACCAGCGGTTGCATTCAATCTATTCAACCGAAATGGAGAGAAAATCGAACCGTTTATCGTGCAGAAGCTAGCAGATTGTAGCAACATCTCACTGGGAAAAGGATGCGTGAAGAACATTATGTTGGAAGAGGAGTACGAAGGGATGAAAGATAGAGTTTTTGAGAAGAGAAGAAACAGAGACGTCGAAGAACCTGGGATCTCTGTTCTCACTGCTGCTTTAGGGTTTCTTGCGAATTTCGAAGATGTTTATAAGCTTTGGATTTTCATTGCTCGGTTTTTGGATTCAGAGTTTGTGGATAAAGAGAGTGGCAGATGTGGGATTCATATTTTTGAACACAGGAATCGTGAAGTAGTCTAGTTTTGCTTCGGTCAAAATCCGGTTAGGTTTGGTTCACTTCTTAACCGGTCCACGTCAATGTTTTCTTCATTCAAGTTCAAATATTAATCCTGATACATATTACAAAAGAATTGTTTTTATATTAAATGCTACTACAAAAGAATTGAATACAACATTATCTCAAGCATATTGATCGGTGAACCAAATCATTCTTCCATGTCAGTCTTGAATTGGTCTTTGAATTTGTGACCAATTAAAAAATAGAAAAATCAGCCAACTAGGCCCAATAAATAAATAAATTATTAGGCATATTTATATAAATATATATATACTTCTTCCGTTTCAAATTAAGTGTCATTTTAAGACTAAATTTTTATTTCAAATTAAATGTCATTCTCATTTTTCAATGTAGTTTTAACCAATAAATACCTATTATGACCTCAGCTTACAATAATATAAACAATTAGCATTAATGTAAATTAATGTAATTAATGAGGGTATTATAGACAAATTAAACCATTTCTTAAATTGTGTGAAAAATCCTAAAATGACACTTAATTTGAAACGGAAGGAGTATATATATATATATATCAAGCAGCATGAGATCTTTAGAATATCCGAAGAATTACAAAAACTATAACCATCATATTATCTAACCACGTGAAAATAAAAAGGAGCAGAATGGAAGAAAATTTGGTGTGTGCCTTCCTAATTCCAAGATTTAGGCGTACCCAAATATGAAATCACATTCAAAATAGTGGTTCAAAAGTTTTGGTGATTTTCCCAAGAGATATTATTGAAGAATGAATTCGTGATAGCCATGTTTGAAAACAGTTTCGTGTAAAACCAGAGAAGTTAGAAGAGGATTAACTTTTATTGGAAAACCCTAATAGTATAATTTTCAGATCAGTTTACCGATCTTGATTTGGAGATGGTGTTCATTGGAAAATTGAAGTTTAAATTAACAGTCTGATTCTCATTCGTTTTCAACACTAGGATAAAGTGAAGATGTGATCGGTAAGAAACTCAACTTTATCTTAATTTGTATAATTGTTAATCCTCAATTTTTTGGTTATATGATATTATGATATTTGATGGTTGATTGAAAATACAATTAGTTATATAAATGATTAAAAGTATATTTATGTGTGTGTCATCGTGGGACATCTCAAAAGAGATGTATCATTGGTTTGTATAATTTTTAATTACATGACTTATTAATTTGCTGATTAAATGACTAATTAAATAAGTGATTAAATGACTGGTTAAGTGACTCATTAAAGAATTACTTAAAAGAATTAATTAAAGGATTTCTTAAATGACTAAAGGAAAATGTCTTTTTGAGAAAGTTTAAGATGGAAGAATCAAGATATGGAGGATCGATTGATATAACATGTTGAAAAACATAAGTTGTATGTGTATGTTTTCTATGCATAGAATAGACATGGTGTGAATTAGGTTAGAGTTTTGTGTCTCACTCGACAGAATTGATTTTCTTATTGAGTATTTATACTTACTTTTCTCTATTTTCCCTTTTCTAGGAGTTTTATATAATGTTTTAATCTTCGGTAGATTTTTAAAGACATAATTTTTTACAAAGTTAAAGGAATAATACACGGTCTTCTAGAATCCAGAACAAAAAATTACAGTCTTGAAAGTTAATTCAATTGATCAATAAATCAGTAAACAAAAATAAAATATCAGCATATGAAATCACTTGAATTACATTAATAACATTTTATACTCACATCGTCAAATGCTTGCCTCATAGCTGCTCTAGTGATATTGTGTTCACCTAAATGTACTAAAAAAATTCTTTTAACGTATTTTTTATATCTAAATAAATAAACATTATTTCAGCAAAGAAGATTATCATATAGTAAATCACAAATGTAACAGAATGATGTATCTCTAAGAATAATCAACCATGAATCTCTCTGTATAAGTTGTTGGCGTTGAGATCTCTTAGCTGCTGAAGTTTCGAATTATTTTGAAGAAAAATCTTACACTCGACCTTGTTGGCTCGAGTATAAGGGATCGACTGTGGCTGAAAATGATGCACATATGTTGAACTTGACTAGATAACTCGATAGTGGCGTGATGAACTTGACTGAATAAAGGTAGGAGGCGAGGTCGAATGAAAACAAATATGCAGCAAATGGTTTTGAGAATTGATTGAATGAAACTTCTAGAGGTGAGGAAGATCCTCAAGACTTTTTGGTTTCGTTCCTTGATAAATACGATGCACAAAGTCAATGATTGAGAAATCTAGATCTTCTAGCAAAAGAAGAGGAGCCGCAAAACAACTAGGGTCAAAAATTTTAAAGAAAGATTAGCCACGAATATGGGCCTATGGAAAAAATATGGGCCGAATTAATACAAGGGCAAAGTCTAGCAACATAATCAAAAGGCCCAAATCTAATACTTAGCCAAATTCTATTCTCTTGATCCCTTCTCACCATGTTATCAATGGGGATAAGTGTAAGAGCGTGTGTTAACAAGGCTCGTTAAAAACTTTGGTCTATAAAATGCAATGGATAAAACTAGACACAAGGAAAAAGTGTAAGAACACACACATTCCATTGACAACCCTTAGTTGGCTAAAATGAAGACCAGCGTGGTCGGATTAGCCATGAGACTAAAGTCGCTCTCAGCATGTCTTAGCAATATGCTAACGACCTGCTTGAGTTATCTGGCTTTTGCACGAGTAATAGGTCCACTTGTAGCTCTATCAGATGATGTACTTGTGATACAAGGATTTTAGTGCTCAATTAATACTAATGTACTAAGGTGTCGATGTAGTATAGAAGTTGTCAATCCAATCAGGTGCAACCACTAGCAGTCAAGATATGATCATACTTATCCAATTCAAGCCAACCAGATATAGTGATTTATCTCTCAACCTAAATGATCAAAGAAACAGGCATCAAGCTGAAGGAAATAACAATAAACTAGATATAATTAAATTGAGACAAACTATCAGAAAAACATAGTAATAAGAGGTGATCTCTAGACAACAAATATTGACAAGTAATTGAAGCTATTCTCATGGCAAACAAACTCAACTAGACTACAACCTAACCTAGCTCTCATTAGCGATTTATAACCAAGCAGCCATAAAGAAACAACTTGCTAAAGTCAATAAGCACCCTAAACGATCAATCTTTTGAGTCAGGTATGTAAATCTCTAAAAATAGTTCAGTCAAGCATTTCATCAAACACCTTGTCAGTGCTGAAATGCCTAAACTCAGATTTCACTTTCTCTAGATGAAACAAACATTAAGAAAACCAAATCAGAAGAGATCTAAGCTATTCTGTCCTTAAGAAACTTAGCAAACCTAAGATTCACTTTAATAATACCCATTTCCTCAAGAATTCTAGATGATCACCCAGATTTCAAAAACAAATGCATAAACCCAGAAAATGTTTCAAACAACATCATGATAAAGATTAGAATGAGATGATACTAATTAGTTAGAAATCAAAGCCAAATTTAAAAAATTAAACCAGAAATCTGATTACAAAAGATAGAGAGATTACTGGTTTTTCTCGTGGAATGAAAGAGGTGAAAATGAGCATATATCGGGTTTAAAGTCATAAGAAAGGTATTTATACTCCCCTTTACATAGCCCTAAAAAAATTCAAATTAAAAATTCAATAAAATGGTCCAAAGGTGTCCAACTTGACCAAACATGTCGAGTGCTAGGTCGAGTTAGGTAGTTCGGTTGGAATTCTGCCTAATTTTCTGCTTAACTCTACTACATTGGTTGAGTCCGAGGTTGATCTGGGTAGTTTTTTTGGAAATCTGGCTCCTTTTTAGCTCAACTCTACCACATAAGTCGAGTTCGTAGAGTTAGGTCATTAAGTCACTTTTCTGCTTCCATTCAACTCTAATCCGCATCTCCCATCCACATCTTGCCATGCTATTCCACTCCTAGTCCAAAATGGTCTCTTAGGCGTCCAAATGTACCTAATAGCAACCCCAAGTGCAAAGATGTATGCTCTGCTAATGTAGAAACATTAAGTATGCAAATATGAACATAAATGACTCTAAATTGTATGCACAAGTGATGGAATCATGCAGAAATGGTAACAAATGATGGCTTAAAACTAGTTGAAACACACACATATTAACTTATTCTGGTCCAAGCTTGTCCTCTTCTCCATGCTTTGGTTCAGCTTTCTGGTCCATTATCATATCATCCCCTCCCACTTGAGTAGGATTTTTCCTCAATCCCAATCATCAACAAAATTACCTACTCACATTATACTTACCTTGCTAGTCCAATTGATAGGCATTGTTGTTGAACTTTCAGATGACTTTAAAGGGTCAATCCATTCTAAGCATCAGCTTGGACTTTCTCTCATTTAGGAAAAGGTATTTCCCCAAATGGATCCAAACTAGATCACCTTCCTTGAGGATGAGCTACTTACGATTTTTGTTGGCTTGTTTGGTATACTTCTCTTTCCTTTCTTCAATGTTCCTCCTTGTCTTCTAATAAATATGCTTTACCAATTCTGCTCTCTTTTCTAAATCTAAACTGATTCTTTCACTCAAAAGTAAAGGCATTAGATCCAAAAGAGAGATGAGATTGAACCTATAGACAATTTGGAAAGGAGAAAACTTAGAAGTAGAATGAACAACATGATTATATGCGAATTCTACATGTGGTAAACATTCCTCCCAAGTCTTAATGTTCTTTCTAACCAAAGCTCTAAGAAGTGTAGCCAAAGTCTTATTGACTACTTCAGTTTGCCCATCAATTTGTGGTGAAAAGTTGTAGAAAACAAAAGCTTAGTACATAGCTTAGACCACAACGTTTTCCAAACCCGGAAGTGAAGGGTATGATATCTCAACTTGTTGAGCTTCACTCCCAAGGTCAAGTGATATGAACTCAAAATTTGATGAGGTAAATGTCAAGATGGACGATAGGTACAATGAGCCTCTCAAGTCAAATCTCTTGAGAACCAAATGGCACAAGTGGCTTCTAGAAGCCAACGACAATCGGGAAAGCTTCTAGGAAAACCCGAGAAAAATCCGAGAAAACCTTGCAATGTCATCCTTGACGATGAGGAGAAGGACAAAGCTATTGAATAGATAGCAAGACTTCTTCAAAGATTGGTTGGAAAGAGGAAGCTTGAGCAGAAATTGGGTATCAAGGACAGCAAGGTCAAAAAAAGAGCCAATTTTTGGTAGAGATATCTTGATTGATAATGAAGATGGATGCATTAAGATTGTCATTGCAATCTCTAAAGAGGAGTTTGCAGCGGCTGAAGCCAAGAGAAAGACAGAGGAGTTGAGGAACTCCATTAGAGAAGCTGCTGAGGAAGAACAAAAGGTGGATAAACTTGATAGAGTCTTAGCCTTCAAGGATAAAAGACCGAAAAGTAGAGACAAGAAATCCAAGGTAGTTGAAACCACTAAGAAACAAGCTGTTGAACATCCTCCTTACACTCCTCCACTTTCTTTTCCGGGTAGATTTTCACTAAGGCACAAAAGATAGTGCTCTCCCACTTCAAGAACCATATGAGTTAGATAGGTTTTCCTTTACATAGGATGGAAAATCTGTATGGTGTTCCCGAGCAAGTGAGATTCTTGCAGAACATTCTATCCAACAAGGAAAAAGTTGAGGAGCTCTTCACAACTAAATCTGACCTCGATTTTGCACTTCCATAGCCTAGAATCATGTCTAAGGAAGGCAACCAATGTACCTTTTGTGACTTGTTCACTTGGTGAGCTGAATTTCAATTATGCCTTGTGCGACTCCGGGGCGAGTGTGAATGTCCTATCCTATGAGATTGTAAAGCTGCTAGGAGCTGGGATGATGCATGAGCATCCAACCACGATTTTATTTGGAGATGCCTCAAAGAAGGTACCACTTGTGGACTACTCTCTAGGAAATTTTATTGTTCTAACCAATTTTACGGTTATGGAGATGGAAGCCGACTAAAAGGTTTCATTGATCTTGGGTAGACCTTTTCTTAGCACTGTGGGAGCTAATATCGACTTCCTCAATAAGGAAATTGTGCTAGAGAAGGTGAGAAGAGCCATCACATATCCGACTCAAGCATCATGGAGTGATTGGGTCTATTGGGGATCACATTGAGTATGACTCGTCCTTTCCAAGGATGAAAGACCCGAATGCTAGTGCGTCAAAGATGGGTCCAAAACATTGATGAACTCCACAGAAAAGTTAAGGTAGAGACTATAAACAAATGCACTTGAGAGGCAATCCTATGGTATCCTTGTACATACCGTTTTATTTTCTTTCCACATTTTGATTTCCTTTTGTTTTAGGGGTGATCTATGGTTCAAGATGTAGGAAAATGGACTTAAATAAAGGAATTTTTGATATAGGAAGAAGAAAAGGTACAAAGTAGGTGAGAAATGTATAAGAACATGAAAAAGGCGGATTCTCAAACTGAAGATCGGCCAAAAAAACTCAAGCATCAACAAATGATGCTCAAGCATCAACAAATGATGCTCAAGCATCAACAAGTGAAAATTGATGTTTGCTTTTAACACTCAATAAAATCAACAAATGCAAATAAATGTAATTGCAAGCACTTGAGCAAGAGAGAAATTAACAACAACTACTACTACTCAAACTAAATCAAAACCCAAACGAAGCATAAACTAAATAAACTCAAGCACAAAACAAACTTAAACAAAAACATGACAATTAAGAAGCAAAGAAAATTAATCTAAGGCGAATGGCTTTAAGCAAGACAATTGATCAAAGGGAATATCGATTTATTGATGATACTACAAGGTACAAACAAGCTCGGCGTAGGACATGAAACACAATTCTAGATCAATCCACTCTCATGGCGTTAACCTCTATACTAATCAACCGATTTAGCTAAACTCTCATTTGCAAATGAATCAACCAATAAGCATTAGTCTCAAGTCTATTAAGTCCACTAGTTACCCTAACTTCGTCTCTCAATGTGTAGGGAAGAAAAGCTCTTAAAAAGGTGTTTCAGGAATTTCATCGAACACCTCTCAGGCATGTAATCTCCTGACATCTAGATTCAAATGACAAGTTCAAATCAAGCATGAAGGTCACCTAATAAGAAGGAATCTAACAACCTAAGCATCAACAATCAACAACCCAACCCTAATATGTACCAAACCTTCAACCACTCTAGAGACTCCTCACACATAATGAAAATGAAAAGCAAAACAAAATATAAAAAGATAGATATAATCAAAAGAAATGAGAGAATATAAAGAGAACTCTAATTGATTCTAAGGAATGATCTAAAGATGATCATCCAAAGGAGTTTCAAAGTTTTCTCTCAACACTCACTCTCCAAATGTTCTAAGGTGGCTAGAAAATTTAAAACTTAACTCATTCTAGCCTTAACTTAGGGTTTTAAAGCAATTAAAAATGGATTCGAGTCGACCCAGGATAAACCGGCTCGGACCAACTAAAATGGTAAAAATGATGCTGAGGTCAAGGTCATAGGATTGACCATTTGTCAAGGGTAAGCTGTCCTGTAAGAGTTTTCATGTGTTCCTTGGTCGAGGTCATACTATCGGTTCGCTGGTCGATGCATCGGGTCACTTATCATTTGGTGCAGAACGTGCTTCATCCAGGTAGCTGCGTCAGGTCATTGGTCGAGGAAGAGCAATCCAAGAGATTTGAAAGCCAACAACCCGAAAGTCAAAGTCTTTGAATCGACCAGAAGAAAGACTTCAATCCTGTGAAGCATTCTCGGGTGCGGTTGATGTCAAGATGGTGGGGTTGGGTCGTTGGTCAAGGTGAAGCAATCCAGCCTAATTGGAAGCAAACAATCCAAACTCAAGGTCTTCACATCGACCAGACACTCAAGGAAATGCAAGTCCAGACTTCCTCTGCATGAGATCCATCGAGTGTTTCGTCGGGCCACATTCATCGATCGTTGGGTCGAGGCCCCTTCTTCCCGTATCGACCCGTGGGTCGAATCATAAACTTTCTTTGGTTGATCTCGAGGTTGATGCCTGATGACTCTTCTTTCTTCATTCTTCATGTTTTCTTGGTCCACTTATATTCCATGATTGAGTGGCTCATCCCAAACACTCCAATCATCCAAGTTGTGCTCCAAATCACCTACAAGACTCAAAAAACAAACAAATATACGACTCAGTCAACTTTAAAATCTAAATTACAAAAATCAAAGAAAAACCTATTTTAAGATGAATGAATATGACTCTAAGATAAGAAAAATGATGTAAATATGCATGAAAATCTATGTAAATATGATGCATATCAACTCCCCCAGACTTGCTTTTTTGCTAGTGCTCAAGCAAACAAACTACAAAACCGAAGAAGAGGTTGTGAATGGGAACTCAAAGCTAAAGCAAGCATGATCCAATGTTAACCTCAGTGTCCAGTTTAGTAATTCTAGGATACAAGGTAAGCAAGTCTACTTAAAAATCTTAGCCATAAATTGCATTGGCTTGGACAAGGAGCTCCGCTTACGCCACAACATGTTTTGAGCTTGAGGAGGATTCCCATAAAGTCTTGGTTGGAAAGGCATCACTTGAGGTTGTTTGGTGGATAGACTTGGTCTTGGGGATTATCAACATCGTTGTTCCTATAAGAGAGGTTATTGTTCTTATTGTTCGGATTAAATGGAAAGTTTTGGTAGCCTCCTTGATTATTGATTCGGTTTCCCAAGTAATTAACCTATTCTTACACTCCCTCACTACCATCATACACCACTTCTTGATACCCTTGTTGTCCCCTATCAACCTCTCCTACATAATTCACAGCTCTTTGGTTCACAAGGAAGACTTTACTAAATTTGTCTATCTTGTGATTTTGAGCCATGTTAATCAAGCTCCACTTCACCTCGAAATTATTGGCAGTGATAATCAAAATAGGAATACCATATCGAACCTCCGTAAGATTTGGGTCATTAAAAGCCCCAATTGGCCTAGCAGTTGGCTGTCCAAAACCTAGAGGGTGGTGCTGAACCCCAATACCATGGACACTCCCCTTGGAGATTGCTCCTCATCTACCCCTGGTGGGTCATCGCCTTGGTTGTCTGTCCATACCTAGGCGTTGCAAATGATCCTCACGCTCTTTTTCTCTTCTTTCGTTAGCCGCTCTCCTATTAGCTCTTTCAAGTGCTAGTAAATCCGGATTACACCACAAGAATATTTCCTTGTTTGCTGCTTAATTGCATACACCTTCAAAAGAATCAAGAGGCAAAAAACTCAAACGATTAGTGACAACACAAAATAAAATCTCTAGTCTTAATTTGAATCCAATTCATAATGACTAATTGCAATAGGTTCCCCGGCAACATTGGCAAATTGATATTTGCTTTTAACACTCAATTAAATCAACAAATGCAAACAAGGAACCTAGAACTAACACAATAAGACTATATGATTCTTGCTTAAGCTAAAGTAATCCAAATAGAGAGAAATTACTAACAACTACTACAACTCAAACTAAATCAAAACCAAAACAAAGCATAAACTAAACAAACTCAAGCACAAAACAAACTTAAACAAAAACAGGACAATTAAGAAGGAAAGACAATTAAACTGAGGCAAATGGCTTTAGGCGAGGCCATTGATCAAAGGAAGGGAAATTTATTGATGATGCTACAAGGTACAAACAAGCTCGGCCTAGGACATAAAATACAATTCTAGATCAACCCACTCTCATGGCATTAACCTCTATAATCATCAACCGATATAGCTAAAATCTCATTTGAAAATCAATCAATCAATAAGCATTAAACTCAATTTCATTAAGTTCACTAGTCACCCTAACTTCATCTGTCAATGGCTAGGGAAGAAAAACTCTTAAAAAGTTCTTTTAGAAATTTCATCAAACACTTCTCGGGAATGAAATCTTCTAACATCTAGATTCAAATGCCCAGTTTAAATAGAGTATGAAAATCACCTTATAAGAAGGAATCTAACAACCTAAGCACCAACAATCAACAACCCAACCATAGGATCTACCAAGCCTTCAACTATTCTAGGGACTACTTACACATAATGAAAATAGAAAGCAAAGCAAAATTTAAAAGATAGATATAATCAAAAGAAGTGAGATAATATAAAAGAGAATTCTAATTGATTCAAAGGAATGATCTAAAGATGATCATCCAAAGAAGTCTCAAAGTTTTCTCTCAACAATCACTCTCCAACTGTTTTAAGGTGGCTAGAAAATTAAAAAATAGCTCATGTTATCCTTAACTAGGGTTTTAAATAAATTAAAAACAGATTCGAGTCAGCCCAGGACAAACTGGTTCGGATCAACTAAAATGGTAAAAATGATGCTGAGGTCCAAGTCATATGATCGACCATCTTGTTGAGGGTAAGCTGTCCATGAAGAGTTTTTGAGCATTCCTTGTTCGTGGTCATAGTGTTGGGTCATGGGTCAATGCATCGCGTTGCATAACATTTGGTGCGCAACATGCTTCATCGAGGTAGCTGCGTTAGGTCATTGGTCGAGGAAGAGCAATCCAGGACACTTAAAGGCCAACGACTTGAGAGTCAAGGTCTTTTTAAATCGACTTGAAGATCAATGACTTCAATCTTGTGAAGCGTTCTTGGATGAAATCCACGTCGAGATACTAGGGTCGGCTCGTTGGTCAAAGAAGAGCGTTCCATCCTGATTGGAAGCGAACGATCCAAAGTTGAGGTCTCAATGTTGACCAGACAGTCAAGGAAATGCACGTCCAGAATTCCTCTGCATGCGGTCCATCGAGCATTCTATCGGGTCGCATTCATCGATTGTTGGGTCGAGGCCTCTTGTGCTTGAATCGACCTGTGGGACAAACCGTCAACCTTCCTTGGTTTATCTCGAGGTCGATGCCCGGTCCAACAACTCCTCTTTCTTCTTTCTTCATGTTTTATTGGTCCCCTTCTAATTCACTTCATGTTTTCTTCAACATTTTGATTTCCTTTTGTTTATGTGATGATCTATGGTTCAGCATGAAAGTGGACTTAAATAAAGGAGTTTTCGATGTAGGAAGAAGCCAAGGTAACGAGTAGGTGAGAGAGGCATAACAACATGAAAAAAGAGGATTCTCAGACTGAAGATCGGCCAAAACAACTCGAGCATCGACCGATCCCCAGAGAGCTTTGATTGAACCAGACATTTACTACGCACGGATCACGAGCTTCAACCGGTTCAAGTAACACATCGTCAAAAGGGGTTGAGTTGCGGCCGATGCTATTGGCTGCCGAGGGCCGAGAATTCCTTAGGCCAGTCTGGGTTGAGCATCGGCCGATGTGTTCTAAACTTCAGCCGGTCTGACATGTTGGGAGGCGTGGGGTCACAACCTTTCTCCTTCCTTTGGAACCGAAAACCTCTTCTCTCACCCGTTTCTCTTTCCAAACTCACTTCTCCCCAACAGGGAAGCGAAATCTCTTTCCCTTTCACTCTCACACAAAGTTTCGAATTATTAATCTCTTTTCCACTAATCTTTGCTTACTTTATTCAAGTTCTACCAACTCTTTTGCATTCTCACTTAAAAAATCAAGGTACGTACTACTAGAACTCCATTTCCATGGTATCTATAAAATTCCAAATTGGAGATTTTTCATGGAATGAGTTTTTTGGTTATTTCTTTGATATTTATTCTTGAATTATGAGAGTTATAGCTGGGTGACTTGAATTGAGTTTAGATTCTAAAGATTATTGACCAAAAGTGACCTTTTTGAGAAGTTAGGGTTTGAGGTGTGAAATAGTGACGAAAATGAAATTATTGGTTGAAAGTGATGTTGAGCTTAAGTGATTAATGCTTCTATTGGACCTCGTACACACTTTGTTTGAGCCTAGGTGGATGGAACTTTTATGGTTTCTCCTTTACCATTTGAGAATTCTCTTGATTTAGGTTAAAATTGCCTAACAACTTGTTTAATCTAGAATTCTCATATTGTCTTGCTTGCTAAGGAGATTGTTTGCCTTGTTTTCCCATGGAGGGTTGAGTTTTGTGCGTTTATTGTGAAAAACAACACTTTGAAACTTGTCTCTATCTCTTTATGAGCTTCACTCTCATGCATTTGGAAAAATGGCAAACAATGCATCATAGTTGTCTTGAGCTTCATTGTATTTATGAGCCATTTTCAGAAAGGATTTTTTTTTCAAATATCATACATTGATTTTAATTCTTTTCTCAAGCTTTTGGCTTAACTTGTGAATATTCTTGACAACTTGGAGAGACCTCGTACACACTTTGAGCCTAGGTGGATGAAACTTTTCTGGTTTCTCCTTTACCATTTGAGAATTCTCTTGATTTAGGTTGAAATTGCCTAATGACTTGTTTAATCTAGAATTCTCATATTGTCTTGCTTGCTAAGGAGTTTTCCCATGAGGATTGATTTTGTGTGTGTGTATTGTGAAAAAAAACTTTGAAACTCGTCTCTATCTCCTTATGAGCTTCACTCTCATGCATTTGGAAAAATGGCAAACAATGCATCCTACTTGTTTTGAGCTTCATTGTATCTATGAGCCATTTTGAGAAAGAATTTTATTTTGTTCAAATATCATACATTGATTGCAATTTTTTTCTCAAGCTTTTGGCTTAACTTGTGAATATTTTTGACAACTTGCAGAGAAAATGCCTCCACGGAATGCCAACCTCAGCCACAGCAGGAGGTCTCTGACATAGAGAAGAAGAGATGAAGGAGAATCGTCTGGATAGCACTATCGTGTGGTGTACGATCACATTCTTAGGATGAGGTTCCAGGATCCGCTCCTTAATAGTATGTATTTAGAAGAAGACATGGGGAAGATACTCGATAACATGGAGCTTTCCAAGTTCTTGCTGGAAGATGCACCCAAAACTAGCATGCTACTTCTTCAACTCGGTTTGACTTGTTTATGAGGATCCGGAAAATCCGCACCCGGACCAAGGATATCTAGTTTATGGTGTACTCCCTGAGGAGTTCTGGGAGAGAATCCAAGACATTTGCGACATCTACCAATTCCCATATGGTTTGAATGTCGATTTTGGGGTGTTCCATTCGGTGCATGAGTTTTGGAACCTTATTGTAGGCAGTAGTCTAGATTGGGGAATGAGAGCGGAAATGTTACGAAACTTGACAATTAGTATCATGGCAAAGTACCTTTCATACACTCTTTATTGCCAATCCGAACGATTGAGGGAGAGGTAGCACGCAGTAGATTATGTCTCCTCTTCAAAGGACTTTACCCATTCTTGCGAGATGGTGATAGATACCCTCCATTTTCCGATTAACCTTGGGAACACGTGAACTTGGAGTTCATCTTTGCACAAACCTTTGCTGACATGAAGAAAGGGAACATGAGAGTCATCAAGGAACACTGCCAGCTAGGAGGATTCTTAGAGCCAATTTAATCAAGACATGATCTCTGATGGTGAGCCAATCAGGACCGCAACAAGCTTCTTCGACCTACTTGGGTACATCGAAAGTGGACTTTTCAGAGCTGCTACACTCGAAACTAGTTTATTTTTAGGCACACAGACCGAGAGGGCCAAATTCAGATTATCCTCCTTCCTCGACAAAACAAAACCAACCGCCATTCCTTGGAGAACATATGCTTTGAAAGACCCACTGGCCAAGACGAGGATGCTGAATCATCCATCACTGCTCTGTTGAACTTCAACACAATAGTAACTCCTTCGTACTCGAATCCGATGAAGAGGAGCAGCTCCGCTGTGATAACAAGAAAGATTCTAGTGAGTGGGACGATGCTGTTTTCCAAAGAGCACGCCATCCTTAGCCGAGGGACCCATTTTACCACCTTTTGTACATATGTTTACACTTTTGTGTCTTGTATATTGTGTCGCTCTTTTTCTTGGATTATGTTCTCACCGGGTCAGTGAGAAGTAAGTCCGTGGGAGAGGGTAGTATTTGACATCATTCTTAGTTGTTTTGTTTTTCTCTTTTTGAGTCTTTCATTTTCTATGTATTGTATATATTTTGCTTCTCATTTTGCATAGAAATATCTTTCAAAAATACAAAAACATAACATGTAGTTGCATTCATATTATAGACTTGTATATGAGCATCTAGGATTCCACATCACTTTCATAGGGAACAATGATCACTTCATGTCATTATCTTGCCGAGTCACTTGACTAGTTGCATTCGAGTTCGCTTGTTCACATCTTAGCTAAAGCCTCCATTGAATTGAAGTCATTTCTTACTTTAGTAGAACCTAATTTGAAATTTGTTATCATGTTATGCATTTGATGTGGATTCATGAATACACATACATACTTGGATCTCCTTTTACATTTGAGTCACACATGTTGATCCAACTAGCTGTTTCACATTTTTAGAACAGTTTCCTACCCTAACCTTCTTTCAAGCCATTGTTTATTGATGTGTGTGTGAAGCCTTCTTCTAGGATGAGCTTGGTATAAAGTTTTAGGTTTGAATCGATAAGAGTGGTATCTCATGTAGTTCTAGCTCACGTGTTTTGGGCTGGATAGGACTAGGTGTGAACCAATTTTTGGGGCATGGGAACATATGTTGGGATGAAAAGAATTAAATGAGAAATGATGTAAAATAAAAATAAATGGGTCAAAAATATTCTTAGGAGAGAAAGGTTACAAAAAAAGAAAAGGACTGAATAAGTCTAGTAAAGGATTTTGGTAAATTGCATATGTTTAAGTGGTTTGAGAAAAGAAAAACAAAAACAAAATTCAAAGTCATATAAGTTAGCCACAACTGAAAGTAGAAGCCTAACCAACTAGACACCATAAGTGTTTTAAACCTCTTTCCTTAGAATAAGATGACCAAAATTAGCAAAAGAAGTGATCCAAAATCCATCAACTTAAAGCCTTTGAAAAAGGGTAGAATTAAGATCACATTCTTTGGTTTAGATTTAGGAAGGGTGAAATCGATAATGTATAGTTGGGTAGATGAGATTCAGTTCTTGCATGCATTTATTGTGTATGAGCCTCATGATTGAAAGGAACCAATTTTGTTCCTTAACCTTACTTTTAACCAAATGAATCCATTGAAGTTGCATAGCCTGATCCACGATTTACCATAATGAATGTCAAAAGGAATCTTGGATTTGATTACTTGTTTAGGTTAAGATTGAACTCAGATTGAATTATGACGAGTATCACTAATGCTTTTAAGTAAGGCACACTCTATTTTTATTTTTAGCTCGACCTCTTACATCAGCTAGCAATGGCATTTGAATTCCTGTATAGCAACCTCTCCTTACGGTCTTGCGGTTGTTTTCTTGAGGGAAAGCAAAATGTAAGTATGGGGGAGTTGATATACACTGTAATTAGCCGCTTTTGCATGCATGTTTTGGTCTATTTTGCATCATTTGGGACACATGTTCATTAATTGTGGCATTGTTTTGCATGCGTTTTGTATCACTAGAATCTAGGATTAGATGTTTGCATATTTTGCTTTCTTTGATTCTTTTTCTAGGTAAATGGAGCTTCGGTAAGTGGAATGAGGATGGAGCTTTGATGCACAAAGTGGAGACGAATGGCAAGAAAAGTTGGATGAAAAATGAGCAAGGCCAAGGCATGGAAAGGAGGAACCAAGAGGCCAAGACGAAGGCAGATCGACTGGACTTCCCAAATTCACAGCCGATCCGGATAGAGCCACAGCCAAATCACATTAACCTACCAAAACGGGGATCAAACAGGTCAAACCAACACGCGATCCGGCCAATGTCATCGCACCATGATTCGATGAGGACAACTTTGACCGGTCTTAGCGAGCACCAGCTGGTTGGACACGCAATCCGGCTAAACGGGTTTGCATGCTACACGCTATTTGGCCAAACCAAGACGAGCTCCGGATGATGCATTTGATTGTCCGGCTGGACCTGGTACCCTGAACCACCTATTTTACTTTTTTTATTTTGGATCCGACCCGGTTTCTCCCAGGTCAATCTGGCATGTTTTAGGGTTTGTTTTGTGCACTACTTAAGGGCAATCACCATTACTCCAAACCACGAACTCATTTTCTTTCACTCTTTTGGCAACTTTTCAAATCTTTATCCTTTGTTTGTTGTGTTGATGATTTGAAGTAGAATTTGAAGTATTTCTATGGACCAATGAATCATTGTGGTTCATCTTCCTATCAAGAATTTCTTCTTGTCTTCTTTTTCTTCTTTTATCTTTCTCTTTCAATCATGTTTATCCATGGGTTTGAGTGTGCTTGAACATGAGTGAGTAGTCACCTAATGGATTGAATGTTAAGTAGATATTGGGGTTTGATAATGAAGTCTTTATATAGGGTTGCTAAATCTATAGATCCTCCACTCAAGGTGTGCTTAATGCTAGGTTTAGCCGATCAACTAGTAACCTTGATAAAAGGTAGTTCATCGCCCAAGAGGTGTTTGATGACTGCCAGAATGGATCTTTTAGTGGGTTTTCCTTCCATAACTAGCAAGAGCTGAATGTTAGGACGGAGAATGGTCTTAGTGAACTAGGTATTAATGCTTGTCAAGCCTTAGGTCAATAAAGAAGAGTTTAATTTCCCTATTCCACGAGTATTAATTAGCCTAGATTGAATGAGTTTTATGCTCTAGGATGGTGCTTGTGTTATGAACCCTCGACTTTCTTGAATTTATTGTCATCCCATGGATCAAATTGTCTAACCCTAGATCCATTTCTTGTCATCCCATGGTTCCAGAAATCATGTAGAGCTTAACCTTTCGCCCATGCATTGGAAAGTAATTTACTTCCTTTCTAACTAAAGTGATGGCTCCGCAAGGCATAACCTCTTTAATGTTGAAAGGTCCTGACCATTCTGATTTGGGCTTTCGTGCAAGAGAAGTTGCTTGACCTTAGCAAATGGCTTGGGATGCTTTCTGCTCTTCACCATGTACTCTATCACTCCATCAACAACTCCATTGGGTTGCAAGACTATATCAGGCCCAAGATCCAATTTATGTAGCTTGCATAACTCCTTAGGAGTTAGTTGTGCAGTCTCATTGCAAACAAACAGAGATTTGAGGCTTTTCTCATCTAAAACCTCATCCCATATTTGGGCCTATTTATAGTGATCCCTAGTTTTACCACTCTTGACCAATACAACTTGAGCAAGCTCTTTCTCTTAAAGTGTATTAAGAGCTTTAACATCAAGCTGATCCAATCTCTCAACTGAGAAGTTTTGTCCTTCTATAGTAAGTGTCCTCTTCGCATCATTAATATTAAGCTTCATTTTGAGGTCCTTCCTAGTGTTCAGCTCAATTGTTCCATTCCTCATATCAATTACTGCTCCAGCAGAGGCTAAGAAGGGTCTACCAAAGAGTAGTAGATCCTATGGCTCCTCATCCATGTCAAATACCACAAAATCTGTAGGCACCTATGCATTCCCATTCTTAATAGGCAGATTTTCCAACAAACCATAGGGAAATAAAACAGACCTGTTAGCTAGAACAAAAAGAGCTTGCAGGACTTGTAGTTGCTGAACTCTAGCCTCTTAGCAACAGAAAGTGGCATGAGGCTGATGGAAGCTTCCATATCACAAAGACATTTGTTAAAAGTTAAATGACCCAATGAGCATGGTAAAATAAATGTCCTAGATTCCTCTAGCTTCTCTTGCACAACTTTGCTTTGTATGATGGCACTCGTTCATGAGTCTCTACTACCATACTCTCTACCTCCTTAGTTTTCTCCTTTATAGCTTCATTAAAGAGCTTCTGATAAGGAGGTATACGAGTAAATCATCCAGGATAAGCATCTTCAATTCAACTTCCTTCATATGGTTATCAAATAGAGCTTTATACTTTTCAACTATCTCCTTCTTTGAACCGTCCAGGAAACGGTAATGGAGGCTTATATGGTGGGAGAATGAAGCATGGCTCTTTAGGTACTGGAGAAGACCCAACTCGACCTTGCACGTTGAGTGGCACATCGAGCTGTGCATTTGGATTGGAATTCTTGAGCTGATAATGTTTCTGGTACTCCCCCCATCCTGAACTGCAGTGTCCTCAGTGATTTTATTATTTCCTGCACATGAAGATAGCTCTTTTCCACTCCTCAAAATGATAGATTGGGTAGTGTATTAGTTGGGATTATGAATGTGTTTTCATGATAGTGTTTTCATAGAAAAAGATGCTTGCTAACTCTCTAGATACTTAAACCTGGAGTTCAATGTCTCAAACTTGCAGTTGAGAGCATTATAGGACCCATCAATCTTGGTAATCAACTCGGCATGCATCTTGGTTAATTCCTTAGCACTAGATGCCTGTCCCTATAGAAGTTGGTGAAGCATAGCCATTACATCATGAGCTTGTGCTGGAGGAGGCCACAATTTCTGGGGGACTTATCCAGGTGGTACGGTTTGAAACAACTGAAAGCTCTACTAATATTGCTCTTTGGGATTGTAAGCCTTATATTGCACTTGTTGAGGCTGGGGAGGGTACAGTTTGTCTTGTTAGTTGGTGACGTTAGTGCTGCAATAGAGAAGTTTGGATTTTGCTTGTAGTTGTTGTACCCCTTGTTGTAACCACCTTAATTCTGCACAAAACTAACCTCTTCCACCTGAGTTTCTTCCCCATCCTGAGCTTGGTCATCTTCACCTACATAGTACACCTGTGTGTTGCACCAAAAGAAAATTTTCTAGCTTCTCTTTGAGTGCCTTAATCTCCTTCCTAGTCCCTGCATCAGAATTAGAAGAACCCCTCAATTCCTATCATAGTCGTCACAATAGATGCCATCAAATTGGGCAATATTGTCCACAAATTTCCTACCTTCATCCACATCCTTGTTCAAGAAATTACCATTGCTGGATGTGTCAAGTAGCATTCGTATTATAGGGATAACTCCCCTGTATAGAGTGCTAAAGAGGGACTCAGTACTAAACCCATGGTGAGGGCACTAATACTGGTAGCTCTTGAACCGTTTCCAAGCCTTGTAGAAGGACTTGAAATTATTTTGAACAAACCATGAGATCTTATTCTTTAGCCTGGCAGTCCTTGAGTTTGAGAAACACTTGGCCAGAAAGGCCTTCTTGCACTTAGCCCATGAAGTGATTGAACCTTGAGGCGACATTTTCCCACCGATGGTCTTTGTCACCTAGACAGAAAGGAAACAATCTCAGCTGGAAGCCATCTTCACTAACCCCATTTATCTTTGTGAGCCCACACAGCCTCTAAAATTTATCCAGGTTATCAAGGGGATTCTCAAAAGCTAGTCCATGCGATTTATAGCTCTGGAACATGGAGATAAGACTTATCTTGATCTCGAAGTTATTGTTCTGGATTGCAGATGGCAAATTTTCATGCCTTCTGGTGTGAGTGCTATGTGCATCACCTCCTCCAATGTATCTTAGCCTTCTCTGTTGAGGTCCTTGCACAAGAAGTACTTGTGCATTTTGTGCTAAACTATTTGAACTTTGTGGGTTGTACATTCCCACTACTTCTTCCTGTTCATTGTGAATTTGGTCTCGTTGCTTTCTCAACTGTTAGGGAAGCTGATTGATGTTTTTGAGATATTGCATTAGATTCAGATTACCTTTGGATCATGTCTGCAAATAAGGGGATGCTCAACTCAACCTTACACTTGAGTTGACGTCGAACTGGGTGACCTAGTTGTGAAATAACCTTAAACAAATAGACAAAGGCAAAGCCAAAAGGTAAGTGATCAATGTGGAACAAAAATAAACTTGATCTCAGAAGATGTAAAACCCTAAATGTAGCAGTCTAAACACCAAAATGGGAACAAAGCCAAATTGATACAAGGATTTTACTACTCAATTAATCCTAATGTACTAAGATGTCAACGTAGTACAAAAAGTTTCAATCCAATTAGGTGCAATCACTAGCAATCAAGATATGATCAGACTTACCTATTTCGAGCCAATGAAATATGGTGATTTATATATCAACTTAAATGATCAAAGAAACATGCATCAAGCTCAAAGAAATAACAATAAACTAGAAAAAACTAAATTTAGACAGATTATTATAAAAATAGAGTAATAAGACTAGCAAACAACTAAATAAATGAAACAAGCAGAGAGCAATATGACAATGAAAGGATCTTGAAGAGTGGATATAATGGATCAGAGCTTCACTTAAATCTACTTTATTGCATATCATTCTCATAAGAGGAGATCTCTAGAAAGCAAATATTCACAAGTAATTGAATCCATTCACATGGCAAACAAAATTCTGCAAGACTACAACCTGACCTATGTTAAACTCGACTGGGTAACTTGATGCACATATGCTGAACTCGACTCTGGCTGAAAGTGATGCACATATGCTGAAATCGAGTGTTATTGAAAGTGATGCACATACACTGAACTCAACTAGATAACTCAATGGTGGCATGAAGAACTTGACCGAGTAAAGAATGGAGGTGAGGTTGAGTGAAATCGAAGATGCATCATATCGTTTTCAGAATGGATTGAGTAAAACTTCTATAGGTGATGAAGATACTCAAGACTTCATGGGCTCGTTCCTTGATAGATATGACACACTAAGTCAAGGATTTAGAATTCTAGATCTTCTAGCAAAGGAAGAGGAACCATGGAACAAATAGGGTTCAGAGTACTTAATGGAAGAAGAACCACGAAAATTGGCTTATGGAAAACATATGCGCCAAAACATTACAAGGGAAAAGTCTAGCAACATAATTAAAAGGCCCAAATCTTATACTTAGCCAATTTCTCTTCTCTTGATCCCTTCTCATTATGTTATCAATGGGGATAGATCTAAGAGTGTGTGTTAACAATTCTCATCAAAACGGTGGTCTAAAAAACCTAATGGGACAAAAATAGACACAAGGAAAAAATGCAATAACGCACACCTCCCATTGACAATCCTTAGTTGGCTAGAATCAAGACTAGTGTGGTCAGATTAGCCATGGGACTAAGATTGCTCACAGCCTGTCTTAGCAACATGCTAGTGGCGTGCTTGAGTTGTCAAGCTTTTAAACGAGTGATATGTTCACTTGTTATCTGTATGGCATGTTGTACTTGTGATACATGGATCTTACTGCTCAGTTAATCCTAATGTAATAAGATATTGAAGTAGTATAGAGGTGTCAATCTAATCAGGTGCAACCACTAGTAATCAAGATATGATCAGACCTATCTAATTCAAGCCAATCAGATATGGAAATTTATCTATCAACCTAAATGATCAAAAAAACAAGCCTCAAGCTGAAGGAAATAGCAATAAACTAAACATAATTGAATCGAGACAAACAATCAAAAAATAGAGTAATAAGAGTTGCAAACAACCAAAAAAAATGAAACAAGCAGACAGTAAAATGATAATAGAAGCGTCTTGAGGAGTGGGTATAATGGATCAGAGCTTCACTTAAATCTACTAGGTTGCCTAACTGATACACTCAAAGTTTTAACCCTATTCTCCTACTGCAAGTGCACAGCAAAGGAAATAGTATTCTAGGGATCGAATCCACAAGGACCAAGTTGTTATACTATCAATTTTATGATCAAACTAGAGCTAAGTCAATATGAAGTAATGCTGGTGAATGCGATTAAACAACTTAAGAAATAAACGGTGTAAACTTAATAAATTAAAACATCAAGTTGAGGGAAATTCATAGGGAAATCAGGGTATTCGAACCAGGAAGCCATTCATGAAGAATCAAGTAACAATCTCGACATAGACATAAAGGTATAGATAATCGACTATCATAGTATCGACTACTACATCTAGAAACCTAGAAATCATAACTGTCGTTGGCACTAGAGATCTAGAAGTGCATTACTGACAAGGTCTGATAAGTCCACAATCAACCTTAACATGAACTATCGCGATTAAGGATTGATTGCTCACCTAAGGAGGATCCAATTCCTAACAAGCTTTTGGAATGTTAGGTAATCTAACATCATAGGTTTGTTAGCTACTCTAATCTAAGCATTAAGGTTGTCGATTAGGTGGAGAACACATCTAGCAATACCTATTTGTTCCTAATTCATCAATTACCTACAATCTTAGGAAACCCTAAACTGGATTTGGATCTACTTAGATATGGTGAAGATGAACGAATTGAAAGACATAATAGAAAGCATAAAAGTAATTGCAATTGAAATTAAAAGGTTTAGAAATCTTCTCCAATTGTGTAAAGATTGGAATTCCTCTCCCAAAAGAACAAATACAAGGTCTGATAACGTAACAACGGTTCTTCTAAAATATAATGAAAATCGGTCTTATATAGGTTCTAAAAATGCAGGTGAAAAATAGGAAAAATTAGGTTTTCTCCTTGTCAGCTTTGATGACCGATCGATCAAGGGTGATGATCGATTGATCAAGATTAAATGCTCAATCTCCAAAAGGTCTTGGTCAATCAACACATCGAGCGCATCTCTTGCTGAACACCGAGGATCGGTCGATCAAGTGTGTGGATCGATCGATCGCTGCTTTATGGCTGAAGTTCCAAAAACTGCTCTAATTCATCCTTGACCAAGCTTTGAGGGCATAATCCGAATTTAACCTATTTTTCACCAGAAAAGACTCTATAAAGCAAACAAGCATTCTGAAAACATGTGAGTTAATGAGCTTAAAATTGAAAAAAATAAGGTATATCAATTCCCCCAGACTTAGCTTCTTGCTTGTCCTCAAGCAAAGAAAGAATAAATTGAAAGAAAGATTCCACTCCAAAGAACTCATTTGTCATCAGGGCGCTACATATCAATCACATATAAACCACACAACACTTACTTGTCAGGATTGAGACCACCTTGTACTTTCTCCAGACTTTGACAATTACCCAAGCTAAACTCCACAATCCAAGCAAGTAATCCAAATTCACTATATCGACTTCCTAAAGCTTCTAAGTGCCGTCTCATCAAGGGAATAGTGATTAAAGGACACATGGTTTCTTTTCCAGCCATAATTTGAATACAAAGACTATCTTCCTATGGTTCATTTCCTCTCTTTTTATTCACCTTACAGCCGATTTTTCCCTAATTACCTAGGGTATCATTTTTTTAATCGACTGCACAACCAATTTTTCCCTACATACCTAGGGTATCATCTTATTTTATTTGTACTAGTTGTCCAACCAAATACCTCCCTACTTACCTAGGGTATCATTTTTTTACTGGTTGGTTCTTTAGCAACTCAAAGAATGAAGGAAAAAGTGGCAACGACGCGAAAAACTTGATACACTCCGAGTTTTAACCCTATTATCCAACTGCAAGTGCACAACAAACGAAGTACTTTTAGAGGGGTCGAATCCACAAGGACCAAGTTGTTACACTATCGATTTTATGATCAAACTAGAGCTAAGTCAATATGAAGTAATGGTGGTGAATGTGATTAAACAACTTAAGAAATAAATGGTGTAAACTTAATAAATTAAAACATCAAGTTCAGGGAAATTCATAGGGAAATCAGGGAATTTGAACCAGGAATCTTTTCAGGAACAATCAAGTAACAATCTCGACTCAGACATAAAGGTATAGACAATCCACTATCGTGGTATTGACTACTACATCAAGCAACCTAGAAATCCTAACTATCGTTGGCACTAGAGATCTAGATATGCATTACTGACAAGGTCTGATAAGTCTACAATCAACCTTAACATCAGCTATCAAAATTAAGGATTGATTGCTCACCTAAGGAGGATCCAATTCCTAACAAGCTTTTGGAATGTTAGGTAATCTAAGATCATAGATTAGTTAGCTACTCTAATCTAAGCGTTAAGGTTGTCGATTAGGTGGAGAACACATCAAGCAATACCTACTTGTTCCTAATTCATCAATTCCCTAGAACCATAGAAAATTCGATTTGATTTGGATCTACTCATACATGGTGAAGATGAACGAACTGAAAGACATAATAGAAAGCATAAAATAATTGCAATTAAATTTAAAAGGTTTAGAAATCTTCTCCAATTGTGTAGAGATTGGAATTCCTCTCCTAAAAGAACAAATACAAGGTCTGATAACGTAACAACAATGGTTCTCCAAAAATATAATGAAAATTGGTCTTATCTAGGTTCTAAAAACACAGGTGAAAAATAGGAAAAATTAGGTTTTCTCCTTGTCAGCTTCGATGATCGATTGATCAAGGGTGACGATCGATCGATTAAGGTTAAATGCTCGATCTCCAAAAGGTCTTGGTCGATCAACAGATCGAGCGCATCTCTTGCTGAACATCGAGGATGGATCGATCAAGTGTGTGGATCGATCGATCACTACTTTATGGCTGAAGTTCCAAAAACTGCTCTAAGTCATCGTTGATCAAGCTTTGAAGGCATAATCCGAATTTACCTATTTTTCACCTGAAAAGCCTCTATAAAGCAAACAAACATTCTGAAAACATGTGAGTTAATGAGCTTAAAAGGATAAAAATGAGGTATATCACTAACAAACTCATAAGAGGTGATCTCTATACAGTAATTATTCACAAATAATTGAATCCATTCTCATGGAAAACAAACTCACCTAGACTATCAAATGACCTAACTCTCACGAGCGATTTATAATCAAGTAGGTATGAAGAAACAACTTGAAAAAGTCAATAAACACCCTAAAGAATCAATCTCTTGAGTTAGGTATGTAAATCTCTGAAAATGGTTCAGCCAAGCATTTCATTAAACATCTTGCAGGTACTAAAATGCCTAAACTCATATTTCACTTATCAAGATGAAACAAGCATTAAGAACACCAAATCAGAAGAAAGCTAGGCTATTATATCCTTAAACAACCTAGCAAACTAAAGATTCACTCTAATCTAACTTATTTATTCAAGAACCCTAGAAGATCTACTCAGATTTCATGAACAAATCCATAAAGTTTGAATTGAAACAAACAACATAATCATAAAGATCAGAAGATGAGAAGAATGAGATAGAAATCAAGTCAAATACTAACCATTAAATAATAATTCTGATTAAAAAGATAGAGAGAGTTTCTAGTTTTTCTCCGAGAACAAAAGAGGCAAAATCGTGCATAGATCGGGTTTTTAGTGAGAAGAGGGATATGTATACTCCCTTTTGCATAATCGTAAAAAAATCAAATTAAAAAGTCAACAAAATGGTTTGAAGGTGTCCTAAATGACCAAGCATGTCGAGTGCTAGGTCGAATCCTAGGTTAAGCTGGGTAGTTTGTTTGGAAAGCTGGCTCCTTTTCAGCTCAACTCTATCACATTGGTCGAGTCCTATAGAGTTGGGTCATTTAGTCACTTTTCTGCTCCCATTCAGCTCCAATCTGCATCTCCCATCCACTTCTTGCCATGTTATTCCACTCCTAGTCCAAAATGGTCTCTAAAGCATCCAGATGTATCTAATAGCAAAGATGTATGAAAGGCTAATGTAAAAACACAAAAGTATGCAAATATGAACACAAGCAACTCTAAATGGTATGCACAAGTGATGAAATCATGTAGAAATGGTTACAAATGATGGTTTAAAACTAGTTAAAATGCACACATATCAACTTGTTCTAGTCCAAGCTCGTCCTCTTCTCCTTGCTTTGGTTTAGCCTATTGGTCCATTATCATATCATCACCTCCCACTTGAGTAGGATTTGTCCTTAAATCCCAATCATGTGAAACTAATGGCACGAGATCATCAACATTAAAGATGTTACTCACAGTATCTTACCTTGCAAGTCCGATTGATAAGCATTGTTATTGAGCATTCGAATGACTTTAAAGGGATCGTCCATTCTAGGCATCAGCTTGGAATTCCTATCATTTTGGAAAATATCTTTCCTCAGATGGATCCAAACATAATAACCTTCCTTGGGGATGAGCTTCTTATGATTTTTGTTGGTTTGTTCGATATACTTCTGTGTCATTTCTTCTATGTTGCTCATGGTTTTCTCATGAATCTGTTTTACCAATTATGCTTTCTTTTCTCAATCTAAACTGAACCTTTCACTCACAGGTAAAGGCATTAGATCCAAAGGAGAGATGGGACTGAACCCATAAAAAATTGAAAAGGAGAAAAATAAGAAGCAGAATGTACAACATGATTATACGCGAATTCTACATGTGGCAAACGTTCTTCCTAATTTTTAATGTTCTTTCTAACCAGAGCTCTAAGAAGTGTGGACAAAGTGCAATTGGGTACTTCATCTGCCGATCAGTTTGTGGGTGATAAGTTGTAGAAAACAAAAGCTTAGTACATAGCTTGCATAATGTTTTCCATGCAAGATTAGTAGCATCATCAGCTTTTTTGCATGGTATAAAGTGTGCAATTTTCGAAAATCTATCAACAACCACAAATATTAAATCTCTACCATTCCTATTCCTAGGCAAGCATACAACAAATTCCATAGAAATGCCATGCCATGGATGTAAAAGAATAGGCATATGGGTATAAAAATCGTGTGGATGTGTCTTGGCCTTAGCCATTTTAGACGTTGGACTCTTAGCATAGAACGTTCAACCTCTCTCTTCATGTGCGGCCAAAAAATCACTCTTGTATAACATGTAAAGTCTTGATCACTCCAAAGTATCCCATTGAACCACCTCCATGTGCTTCCTGAACAAACATTTCTCTCAAAGACGAGTTAGGAACACACAAACGATTGATATAGAAGAGAAAACCCTCATGTTGATAATACTTTACAGAAGCAAACTTCTCCCAATCATTATATATCTTTTCAAAATCATGATATGTAGATAAACCAATCAATTTAAGCACACGAGAATTAAGGATAGCGTACCTTCTAGATAATGCATCAGCTACAACATTATCCTTACCTTTCTTATACTTGATCAAATAGGGAAAGATTTCTATGAACTCAATCCATCGAGCATGTCTCTTGTTTAGTTTATGCTATTCTTTAAGATAATTCAAGCATTCATGATCTTTGTATGAATGATAAACTCCTTAGGCTATAGGTAGTGCTGCAATGTTTGTAAGGACCTCACCAAAGCATATAGCTCTTTGTCATAGGTAGGATAGTTCATCATGGCTCCTCCAAGCTTTTCACTAAAATCTGCAATGAGTTTCTTCTCCTGCATAAGAACATCACCAATTCTAATATCAGATGCATCACATTCGATTTCAAAAGTTCTAAGAAAATCAGGCAGAGATAAAATCAGAGCATTTGTGAGCTTCTCTTTCAAGGATTGGAATGCATTATCTTGTGCTTGTTCGCATTTGAAACCCACATCTTTTTTTATCACTTTTGTCAAGGGTTCAACCAAGGTGCTGAAGTCCTTCACGAACATCCAGTATAACCTAGCCAAGCATGGAAGCTTTGGACCTCACTCATAGTCTTGGGACTTGGCCAATTTTTGATGGCTTTAGCAATCTTCTCGTCTACCTTAACTCCTTATGCATTCATAACAAAACCTAAAAGGACAGGGATATCCGTTCCAAATGTGCATTTCTATAGGTTAACATAGAGTTTCTCTTTTCTAAGTGCTCCAAAGACCAACTTCAAGTGCTATAAATGATCTCCTTGATTTTTTGCTCTAGACCAGAATGTCATCAAAGTAAACAACTACAAAGACACCCATGTATGCTATTGGGACATGATTCATGAACCTCATAAACGTGCTAGGCGTATTGGTTAGCCCAAATGGCACCACCAACCATTCATATAGCCCTTGTTTTTTAAGTGTTGTTTTTCATTTGTCCACATCTTTCATTCTAATCTGGTAATACCCACTCTTAAGATCAACCATATAGAACATAATTGAGCCATGCAACTCATCTAGCAAATCATCTAGCCTATGAATAGAGTGTCTTTACTTCACTATTATGTAATTGATGGCTCTGCAATCGATACACATCCTCCGGGTGCCATCTTTCTTAGGTACAAGGAGTACATGCACAACATAAGGACTCATAATTTATCTAATGTGTCCTTCTCTCATCAGCTCCATAACTTGTATCTCGAGTTCCTTTGTTTCCACTATATTGGTTATATATGTAGTTTTGTTTGGCAAGGAGGCTCCCAGAATGAAATGTATTTGATGCTCAGTTTCCCTAATTGGTGGTAATCCTTCCGGTGTATCCTCTGGAAAAACATCCAGAAACTCCTACAAAACATTTTTGATACTACTTGGCAGAACCGGTTCTAAAACAGGTGTTGTAGCTAAGCTTTCCAAAAACACAAAAAGGAGATTAGTTTTAGAACTTCCCGTTGAATGAGTCTTGGCTGTGATAGTGGCTGTAGATGAGTTTTCTTTCTGTCTCATTTTAAGTGGATCCAAATAGACCTCATGTGGAGACATTGGTAATAGTGCTGTTTTTCTTCCTTTGAACTCAAAGATTGTGTTAGCTTGTGAAATTCATTGTGTATCACATTGCGTTTTGATTGTTAAGGTTGATCAAGCAGAGTATGACAAGCTTCCATAGGTAGAACATCACACAATCATCTTGGTACTTCCCAATAGCTAAGGGAACTTGAACATGCTTATCAACAGCTAATTCCCCATCATTGTTTCGCCACTGCAGCTTGTATGGTCATGGATGCTGGATCTCTTTAAGTTCTATTTTCTGAACCATAGCCTTCCTAGCAACATTAGTACAACTTCCTCTATCAATGATCATAGTGTAGACCTTATCTTAAACAACACATCGAGTATGGAACAAATTTTCCCTATGTTCTTTTTTTGTGGCTTTGGTAATGATACTAAGGGATCTCATGGTCACAAGGACAGGACGCTTGGGTCGTGGCTCATAATCAGAATTTGATGACTCATCAAATTTCTCATCTTTAGATTCAAACTCTCCATCAACTCTTCATGGTTTCCCTAGAATCCTTGGAAGTGGTAGGTTTGGACTCTTTTGGAATAGATGACTTATCTTCTGTTTTGTAGCTTGGTTTTACATCCTTTTGAAAAATTGGATTTGGGCTCTCTAGCATAACTCGATTTGGTGGAGTTCTGATCGGATCGAGTACCTTTTTTCTTGAGCTGTTTCTCATACATAACTACTTTGTGAAGCAAGCTCTCAATATCCGCATATTCACTTACCTTCAGAAGATCAACAAGATCTCGGTTAAGTTCTCCCATAAATCATGACATTGTAGCCTCATTATCTTCTTGAATATCTGGTCTCTGCATCAAGGTCTCTAGCTCTTGATAATACTCGTCCACTGATCTGGTTCCCTGAGTTAGATTCCTCAGCCAAGTAAGCAACTCTCTAATGTAATGGCTAGGCATTTCTTTGTAGGAGTTGTTTCATTTTGTTCCAACTACGGACTAGAGTTCTCCAATCCTCCTTCTGTTAATTACCAACTGATCCCACCAGCTGAGTGCATTATAGAATTCAGTTGCTGCATATCGCACCTTGCTTTCTTCTGTGTAGTACTAACGCTGAAACACCAGCTTTTCTTTTTCTCCCATTATAGATAAGCTTCTGGGTTACTCTTCCCATGAAAAGATGGGATCTTCAGCTTTAGGCATTGAAAAGCATTAAATAGCTGAGGTGCTTCTTCTCTCACACGTCTCTGGCCTCCATAGCTTTGATGAGACTGGACACTACCATAATAGTCTGCAGTTGTGTCTTGCTACCATTTTTATTAGCAACTCCATTATCCTCATGCTCTTGCTCAGGAAGAGTCTGTTGCTCTTTTTTGATTCATCATCCTACTCATAGTTGTCGTGAGAGCTTCCAACAAGAGCTTGTTGTTTACTGTACCTTCTTTTGGATCGTCAGGCATAGTTCCTGCAACAAATCAACAAAAAGAAGCAAGTGAACTGATATTCTTGAAAAGTAAAAACGAATTAACATTCAAAAGATGATTCTACAAACTAGAAGTTCAAAGGTCATGCTCAGATTATAGAAGAATATGAATAGGCTGATGAACGAATCTGAATGGTTTTATGCTCAAAATGATTCTAACCCCTAGATCTATGGATTAATCAAATAGATCTAACAAGTTTAATGGTTTTCGAAGCAGATTTGACAAGAGATATGTAGATTTCGTAAGTTATAGTGAAGAAAGTTAAGAGTCTTTTTAAAACAACTTGATACAAAGTTGCTCCGATATCACTTGATATTGTCCAAAGAACAATCGACTCTGAATCTCTCTGTATAGGTTGTTAGCATTGAGATCTCTTAGGTGCTGAAGTTTCGAATTGTTCTGAGAAGCTTCAGAATCTTACACTTGACCTTGTTGGCTCAAGTATATGGGCCGAGTGTGGCTGAAAGTGATGCACAGATGCTGAACACGACTGGGTAACTCGATTGTGGTGTGAAGAACTCGACCGAGTAAAGGATAGAGGTGAATTCAAGTGTAAAAGAAGATGCAGCAGATGGTTTTGAAAATGGATTGAATGAAAATTTAAGAGGTTATGAAGATCCTCTAGATTTTCTGTGCTCGTTCCTTGATTGATATGAAACACTAAGTGAAGGATTTGACTTTCTGGGCTCGTTCATTGGTCTTCATTATTATTTGATTTCATATAGCTAATATTCTCGCATATTAAAGTTTAATGTATGGAATAGATATAATCCATTGCAAAAAAAAAGCTCAATAAATTAGAAATATTATAGATACCTTTGTAAAGAATTGGTCAGGTTCGCCTAACTTGTAAAGAACTGCAATCACTGTGATTTTCTTCAGCATTTTTGTGTACAATGTGATATTTTGTCACATTTTTAAGAACAAAATTATAATTATCTAGAACGATTAGAAAATCAAAACTAATTGATTCTATTTTTTTGTTTTCTTTTCTTGATAAAAGTTAAAATATATTATAAAATGAACTTTGGGGTTACAATGTTATGAAACAGTACAAATGTATTACAAAAATAAAAATAAACAAGCCATTTGCCTTTACTACATTTTAAATTCGGGGTGGTTAGTTGCCAAACCATTTAGAAATGAATCCTTTGCATTCCCTTAGGTGTCCGGACTACTGCCTATCAGCGAAGAGATTAGTAATAGCCAGTTCGCAAAAACACATGGTGGGAGCTTCAGTCTGCGGATAGCGAGGTTCCAGATCGGCTGTGTCAATGTGCAGTGCACAAATATATGGTCTCGAGACTCTATTTGGTTGTTGCATAATAGGAAATCTGTGGTAGCTCTAACACCAAAGCGGTGGAGCCAAACTCTAACCGGTAACTGATCAAGTTGTGCAAACGAAAGAGTGAAGGAGTGCTTTAGAGTACCAATTTTAACCAAACTAACTTATGCCAAGGTTGTACTGAAGATGAGAATCTTAGTGCATTTCCAAGTAATCGTTGTAGAGAAGTATTGATGTTATTTGTCACCCATACCTCAAAATAATGTGAGCTCACCTCTATCCGCATGTGGAGGGTCTAGATTTCGAATAGTAGTGGTTACCAATACGATTTGCTGATTCTTTGATCTTAGGGATGGGAGCCTCCATCTACCATTAACAGCACCTTGGCATACTGGAGCATCAATGAGGAATCACATGATTCTAGGTCCCTCCTCTCATATTACATCGATATGAGGTCGAACGTGAAGCTATCACTTGTTCCCTATCCAATAGAGCACGAGATGAATTGCTTCGCTAATGGCTGCATTCCTAGGATGCTTCTCCAGATTTAAGAGGATTCTTATTATGGCTTTGCACACTAGAATGATTGGTTTACCAGCATTTGGGATTTCCTGGTGAAGAAATAAAATGCAAATTTCATATTTCAGTCAACCCAAAGAGTACATGCACTCGAGATGAATAACCATAGAAGCATAAGATTAGGAGTCTTAGATCACATCATGATGTCTGTTATTCCTACACAACCCTCCATTTTGGGCAAACAAACATACTTCTATGCTACCTTTGTCTGAGGTTTCTATGTTAAATTACCAGCCCAATGAAATCTATTGTACAGACTTTGAATCTTCTCCAAGCGTATTTTTGTATTGGAAAGGCGGAAGCCCAAAAGTTAATCACACGTTATATTACAGCCGAGATCAGTTTAGTTCGACCAGCCTAGGATACCACCTTACATCACCAACTCGATAACCTGTCTGTAAGCATTTTTATCAAGGGAGAGTAGTCTGAACAACACAACTTGCGATGCAAAAGCGGTAGACCTAAGTATTCGATCAGTAATTAGCCCATATGAAACCCAAACTCAGCAATTATATCCACCTCA